>JAQQSW010024363.1:0-10104 GCA_028646575.1 Pseudocheirus occidentalis | reverse complement strand
CTCTCTCTCTCTCTCTCTCTCTCTCTCTCTCTCTTTCTGTCTCTGTCTTTCCTGGCTTCAGTCTCCATGAATCTTCCTTCACAAGGAACAATATTCCAATTCTGTCTCTCTGACTCTAGAATCATTCTTTATATAAAGCACTGGCCTCCTGTCTCAGCCAATAGCCTTCTTCTACATCAACAGGGGAGTTCACGCCTTCTCAACAGTGGATAGGGCTTACATCTTCCATACTTAACCCTAAGTTACTAAGTACCTGCTAAACTTGATTACTATTACACTATCTAAAGATAATCTTTTATAATTAAGAGATAACACTGGGCAGGATATGAGGATTATTTATTTTTCATAGAAGTTGAGGTAGATGCTAAAAACTGAGCTTGGATAACATACACATTATGCTTTCATTTTTAGAGTTTTCCCTCTACCTCTGAGGGCTACTTTGGTGAAAGGTATAATGTGAGAGGGTCAGAGGTGTGCTTTTTGAAGGCAGATCCAACCCTACTGAAATCAGGCTGTAGTAACATGTAATTTATCTGACTTTTTTGGAGAATGAAGTGCTCCACATAAAAAACAAATTATATAACAGAAAATGTCCAAAAACATGAAAAGTTTAGATTTTAAAAAAGTATTTTAAAAATGTACATTTCCCTGCTTTCTTAAACAAACAGATTATAGGATAGAGAACAGACCTGTGATTTCACAGGAATTTCCTTTACCAAGTCTGATCACCACCTTCTTTGCAGAATTTATAATCTTAAAGAGTTACCTAGAGCACTGAGAGATTAAGTGATTTACTCTGAATCTGAATCAAAAATATATCAGAGGCTGACCTCCAATGCAGATTTCCTTGGTGTCAAGGACAGATCTCTAGCCACTTTTCCATACTACTTCTCAAACTTTTAATGATTTGGTCATTATTATGCATACTTATTTATTATGGTGTGAGAGTTAGACTTAATGATCTCTGAGGTCCCTTACCATTCTAGTCTTCTATGGTTTCTGATGAATGGGAACAGAAGGATTTGCACTGAGCCATCTGAACTTTATTCAGCCTCCCAAATGATCATTATAATGAGTTTTTTTTAAATTAGATCTAGTAATTTATGATAGTATAAGGCACTGTTCTAAGTAGTAAAGATGAAAGAGGGAGAAAAATGAAGATTCTTTTCACTTAGGGAGCTTATAGTTTGTTGAGGGATATCTTAATATAGATAAGCAAATTTTAGAAGGCAATTTAAGGAAGGTCATGAATACTAAAAACTGAGTGGGAAAAGAAAGATTTTTACCTAGAAGTTTGCACCAGAGTTAAAACTTCAGTCAAACATCAGACATCAATCACCTCCTTTTTCTGGGTACTTTTTCCTTGGTCTTTATGAACTGAGACAAAATGAAAGTCAAGATTTCCAGGATGCCCAAATACTATTAGGAGAAATAATGTGCATATAGAAGTTTATGGGGTCAGGTAGGTGGTACTGTGAATAGAGCTCTGGACCTGGAGTCAGGAAGTCCTGAGTTAAAATCTAACCTCAGACATTTGCTAATTGTGTGACCCTGGGCAAGTCACTTGACCTTCTTTGCCTCAGTGTCCTCATTTGTAAAATGAGTTGGAGAAGGAAATGTCAAACTACTAAGTATTTTTGCCAAGCAAACCCCAAATGGAGTTATGGAGAGTCAGACATAACTTAAAAATGACTCAACAACAACAGATGTATATAGGGAATAAACACCTACAGATTAAATATAAAACAAACACAAGATGCTTAAATATAAGGTAGTTAGTGAAGAGAGTACATTAGCAGTTGGAAAGTATGAGGAAAGGCATTCTTCATTCTCAGCTGTGTTTAGGTTACTGAAGTACTTGTTTGGTCAAACATGGTGGTGCATATTGGCAAAATTTTTATCAACATTTACAATACACGGCTACCCTTTAAACTGAGCTGCTAGCAAATTCAGGCAACTTTGTTCTCTATGGATTTTAAGGGATTTTAAGTGTTAATTTTAGTTCAGAAGGGCTCTGATGCTACTTCATTAAGTTAAAATGTATGTAGCACATTTAGAGAATGAAAACATAACAAAAATGAAAGTCTTGGCTGTCCAAAAATAGTCTTGATGAAATATTTGTTTCAACTTTGTCAAAATTGTGGCATTCAGAAAGGACTTTCCTAAGGGTTGTTGACCAACTTCATCCTGTGTGTGTGTGTGTGTGTGTGTGTGTGAGAGAGAGAGAGAGAGAGAGAGAGAGAGCCAGAGCCTCATGACTTATCTGCATTATAAATGGTCTGTTTTCTTGGTGTTTTTTAATGAAATGATGCAATTCTAGAATTAACCTGGAGAAAAAGTCTCAACTAATAGATTTATTTATAATTAGTTGGCTTGAAAAGAACAAAGCAAAAAAAACCCCAGTATTACAAAAAAAAAATAAAGCTTTTTTTCATCCCTTAAATCATTAAATAAAAGGAGGATAGGGAATACTACCTGAATATGACTTATTTTTATGTATTTCCAAACTAAACTATTCCTTCAGTCTGCCTTAACAATAGGCTGCCACTGTCAGCTGCATCAGATCCCACAGTCAAATAGAATATTTTAACATATTTTTTCCATGTTTCTGTTTTCCTGTGGCCAGTCTAGTCTAGAATAGCTACTTTTTATTGTATATTCAAGTGAGAAATTGAGAATTATTTCTTTTCTGCTTTGTTATAGAAGTGAAAATAATTTTAAGAAATCTGTAGTAGGCACTTAGGTGAATATAAGGGACTCCCAACTTTTGAAGAGATAGGTGCAATAATAATGTCTTCCTGGCAGGGTTATTGTGAGTGGCAAATGAAAATTGTGTGGGCATTCCTCTGTGTGTCTGCCTGCATGTATTGTCAACAAGAAATCAGAACTTCACAAAATTTATGTGAAAACTAGGTTTATTACAAGAGAAATTGAACATGCATGTGGAACCCAAAGAGTTCACAATCCACACAAAAGCTGCATTTTTATAATAGCAGGACAAAGGACAGAAGAAGTACCAAAAATCTCCACATGATAAAGGGCCATGACATGGGAGGGGAAAAGGAATAGTAAAAGTAGGAAAAAAAAAAGGATAAAACTCTTCCTGAAGGGCAGGAGCAAGGGATCCACAAAAGCCATGTTCTTTCCCCTTAGGTATTGCTACACTATGAAAATTGGAGTCTTCTTATCTACAATGGTCCCAGCTTCATAAACAATTTCCTAGGGTAGTGCAGACTGACTGGTGTCTGTCTTGACTCCCAAGAACACACAGGGAATCCAGTTTGGGATGCAAACAACACATTATGTTAGTTCAGGGGGACTTTATCCTAGATACATTCAGGGTCTCCTGTATACTCTAGGTTCCATGTTTCTGGAAAATATGGCAACTCAAAAAGACAAGTTCAGGGGAACACTTAATATTCCTCAACACAAGTGTAAAACATCTAGTAATCAGTCTCCACCTGTGATGAGACTGATGTCTTATACAAGCGACTCTAAGTTTCTGGTTATATAAACTAGAATTCTTCTAGTACATTCCAGGAACTCCCTGCCTCCAATTAGGTCCCCACTCTTTCTCCTGTCTTCTCTTTGGCCTTAACTAGGCTAGCAGAGAATTATACTCATCTAGTTAGTCACATATAAGTGTATGCAACTACTTCTCACTCACTTAATCTTCTGGCAGCTATGTGGCGTAGTGGTTAGAACATTCCACTTGGAGTTAAGAAGACCTGAGATCAGATATATCTCAGAAACTTAGTAGTTGTTTGGCCTTAGGTAAGTCACTTAACTTCTGTCTGCCTCAGTTTCTTGAACTATGAAATTGGGGAAATAATAGCATCTACCTCTCAGGGTTGTTATGAGGATCAAATGAGAAAATGCTTGTAAAATGCTTAACACAGAACCTGAAACATAGTAGTGCTGTATAAATGCTTATTCTCTTCCCATTCCTTCCTTCTTCCTTCCTTCCTTTCTTCTTTCCTTCCTTCCTTCCTTCCTTCCTTCCTTCCTTCCTTCCTTCCTTCCTTCCTTCCTTCCTTCCTTCCTTCCTTCCTTCCTTCCTCCCCTCCTTCCTTCCTCCCCTCCTTCCTTCCTTCCTCCTTTCCTTCCTACCTCGCTTTCTACTTCTCTCCCTCTCTCCCTCCCTTTCATTCCTTCCCCTGCAGTTTACAGTGAAAACTAAAAAAGTATTTCTAGGGGAGAAAAAATGCTTTGGCACATAACTTCTTTGGGAAGGTATATGCTAAAGTAACCCCTTTTTTTTTCAGTCCCGATGTGATTCTTTGAAGACCTCTTCTCTCATGTGTGGCTCCCATCCAGGTGGTGCCTGCAAACTTCAGTATCTGTCACTCTTCAAACAGAGTCACAAGTTCTCACAAGAATTCAAACTCTGTACCCACCCCTCAAAGAATACTTTCAGTTTTAACTTAAAGGGCCCTAACACTTGAATCCTTAGAAAATAAACATTTCTTTACCCCTTGTTGCCCTGTCACTTTTTTGCTTTACTCCTAGCAGATATCATGATCCCTCTTTTGTTTGTTTTTCTTTTCCCTTTGTTGTTTAGCTTTTTTGTCCCCCTGAAGATGGGGATCATTATGTCTTATAGAGGAATTAATGGACAGATTATAGAGCAACCTCAGTTGACAATGTTATACCTCTTCCACTTTTCCAGAGCCACATTTCAGTTCTCTTTTTTTATACTTGGTGTTCACAGTTCTTTCTTTTTTCTGCTCTGGGTTAGCTTTTAGGAGTCTAACCTTTTTTACCCTTTCCATCCTCTCTTTCTCAGCATTGTGCCTCCTGTGTAGATCAGCGTAACTCTCAAAGTTTTTTTTTGGGGGGGGGGGATTGGGAGTGGGATTTGGAGTTGCATTTCCACTTCTTTCTATTGATCTTTCCTTCTCTAATCTTCCTGCTGGGCAACTGAATGGGGTTATGCAAATTATTCTGGGTCATTTCTAGATCTTCCAAAGGGAGTGAACCCAGAACCTTATGTTCCCAAAGCAATTGCTTATGACTCAGGGGAAGAGGTGCAGAAGAATCTTACTGTGTTTGTTTGCTCTGGCTTCTGGAATGAGCAATGGGAAATCAGAATGTCAGCACTACTCTTCAAAATATTTATTGCATCTTTGAAGTTTAAGAGAAATAATTCTTTATGGTCTCAGTAGCAGCTTTAGAAAACTGTTGTTATCTATTTTAAATTTCAAAGTTAGTTTAAGAAATAATGCTGATTTTTCTGTGATGCAGATTTGTTTCATGTATGTGAAGGGATAACATTGAGTTTTAGCATTTTATTTTAGATTCTTAGAACATTCTGCATAGCACCACCATGACTCAGGGACTGTCTCTGCTTTAGAACTTCCCTCAGCCTGAGGGCACTGTCATCTGGGAAGATGTTTCTTCCATGGCAGCCACTTCTCTAATTGGTTAATTTCTTCTGGGCCCTACATTTGAGGAGCAGACAGTGCTGTGCTTTGGACTCCTGGACTTCACTGTGCCCCACAGGCAACCCTTCTCTCCTGACCCTTCCTTTTCAACTCCTTTTTATTTTATCTTTCTCCATTAAAACCTAATATCCCTGAGGGCAGGGCCTGTACTTTTTGCTCCTGATTGTATCCCTAGAGGTTTAGCACAGTGGGTGATACATAGTAAAGATGGATACTTATTATCTTGCTTTACTTACTGCCTAGAAGTATCAGCTTTCTACATTTATATAACTATCTTATGAAAGTAACTTTCCTGAAACCATGAGCATATTAGATTCGCTGAAGAGAGGATTCTTAGTCAATTGTATGATAGCCTCACTCCTATATGACATTCTTTGATTCAGTGGTCAAAAAAATTTCATTTAACATGAAGACAGGGCAGCTAGGTGGTGCAGTGGATAGAGCACCAGGCCTGGAATCAGGAAAACCTGAGTTCAAATCAGGCCTCACTTACTAACTGTGTGACCCTGGGCAAGGCACGTAACCCTTTTTGCCTCAGTTTCCTCATCTGTAAAATGAGCTAGTGAAAGAAATGGCAAACCACTGCAGTATCTTTGCCAAGAAAACTCTAACTGGAGTTGTGAAGAGTTGGATACTAATGAAAAACAACAGCTGCAAAATAGAAATAGGAAAAGAACAAAGAATTCGATAATAAAATAAATGTGGATTGTAAATGTAACCAGTTTTTCTGTGAGATTACATTACACCCAACATTTATCTTACTATTGAATTCTTTTATCATCATATTAAAACAAACATTTTTGGTCATTCCATCATAGAAAGTCATTTAGAAAAGAAGTCATCATGCAAATGAATAAGAATCTAATCTTCAGAATATCCAACAAGTAGTGATATAGATTTTGCTTGAGAAAACCCAGTTAGAGAGAGACCACTAACTCCTGAGGCACCCCATTTAATTTATAGGTAACTCAAATAATAAAGAAATTTTTCTTTACATACAGCCTAAAGCAGACTGGATCTTCCACCTGCAGCTCCTTATTCTTCCCCTTGGAGCCAAGCAGAACAATTTTAATCATTCTTCCATGAAACAAGCCTGCAGATACTTGCAGACAATTGTCATGTTCAGATGGGTCCTAGTGTGGAGAATATATAGTGGTAATAAATGGGTTTAACTATCACTGTTTATGTTTCTGAATAGCCATTAAAGCTCAACCAAGGGAAGGTAGGATGATGTTACTGGTTTCCTGCTGTGAGCTATATCACTATATAATTTCTTCTTTCCTTCATTTTTCTTCTGTTTTAGCTGCAAAATGGCATTTTTTGAAAACATAAAGGAAAAATGCAAATGATTAGTGTAATATCCCATGGTTACTCTCTTCCCTCCTACTTTGAATGATTCGACAACTAGAGGTAAATAACGCTAAAGAATACTTCTGATTCTAAGAACTACTTCTGTAATGGACTTCATAAAAACTTGGAGAAACTTATCTAAACTGATGCCAAATGAGGAGAGCAGAACCTGGTGAACTTCATACACAATTATAGATCCACAGTATCTGTGATGACTAACTTTGATAGACTGGGATCCTCTCGGCAATACAAGGTTATAAGACAACACCAAAAGACTCATGATGGAAAGGGCTAGCCACATCCAGAGAAAGAACTACAGAGTCTGAATGTAGATTGAAGCAAACTATTTGCTCTCTCCCTTTTTAGTTCTGTTTTGTTTCACTTCTTCTTTCTTGTTGTTCATTCCACTGGTTATAATCCGTCTTTATATCTTGACTAATCTTTAAAGTGAAGGTATTTGTCAAACCTGTATTGGACTGCATGCTGCTATGGGGAGTAGGGGAAAAGAAGATGGAGAGAACTCCAGGGATTGTGGAATTGAATGTTGTAAACTAAAAATAAATAAAGAGAACTAATTCTGTAATCAAAGTTCAGGGAGAGTTAGACAGGGAAAATAAGAAGACATTTCTATATTTCCTATTTAACCAGATTTTTTAGATAACTGTATGTGAGAACCATGGAACAGTCACCCATATGTGTCAGTGTAATTCTAACTTAATGAGTATAACCCTTTCAGAATGACCAGGTGCCTAACAGTCGGAATATTTTACTGTTGAAAATTTGATGGATGTAAGGTGACAGTTGGGGGAGAGAGAGAATGATAGACAAATAGCTTGTCTAAAAGAGTCGTTTAGAAGCTTTCTTAGGGAAAAAAGTGTGCTTTGCAGAGAGGGCTTATGAGACTTTGAAGTTGATGAGACTGGCATTATTGAACTTGGGGAAATGGGCTTCCAGGGAGAGGAAATTGTTATTCATTGGAACTGAAGACAGAATGAGGCTCCTGAATCCCCTTCTCTGAAAGGCAATCAACTGGCAATCAACATTCCTATCAGTTTGAGTTGATTTCCATTCTACCTGAAGGCAGAGGTGTGGATGAAGTACCCACTATCTCACGTGCCTTTCAGATGTTACTCTAGGGTACTTCCATCTAGAGCACTGCCAAGTATTGGTTATGCCATTCCAAACTCTCCATATTGTGAGAATAAATGTCAGCCCATTTAAAGTCCTTAGGCATAATGATAGTAGCAACAATAATGATGGCATCTGATATTTACAGAGTTCTTTACATAAATGATCTTGTTTGATTTTTACAACACTTTTTTAAAATGACTAAACAGATTCACAGTTTATGTGGCTTGTCTGTTGTCATATAGTTAATCAATGTCTAAGGTAAGACAACAATCCAGATCTTCCTGACTTCATGAGTCCATCATTGTATCCTTTATACTATACCATCTTTAAATATATAATATATAAATTCAAGATAGAGAATTAGATTCTTTGATTGCAACTCCATGAGGATAGTTCAGCCTCTTTCCTCTCAGTGCTCTGCCTCCCAAACACACAGGTAGAAAAAAAAATCTATACTGGCTAGTTTTGTGGTAAGGAAATCTTATTTTACCACCACCATTCCCCACATCAAAACTTAATGAGTGGGGTGGCAAGTTTGCACAGTAAATAGAGCACCAGCCCTGGAATCAGCAGAGTCTGAGTTCAAATACGGCCTCAGACACTTAACACTTACTACCTGTGTGACCTTCGGCAAGTCAACCCCAATTACCCTGCCTTTACCCCCTCCACAAAAAAACAAACAAACAAAAAAACTTACTTCTTAGACTCTAAAATAGAGGTTGGAAGATTCAAAATAAATCACAGAATGTGTAATTCAATACAAAAAGCAAGTCAACAAGGTAAATAAAGTATTTAGAAGTAACCTTGATATAATTATACTATTTTAGGAATTAGATTAGATTGGGGTTCTTAATCTAGAGTCTGTGGACCAGTGGATATATTCAATGAGGTCCTTGAACTTGGATAGGAAAAAATATTACATCTCCCTTTCAATATTTGAAATCATATTTATTTTATGCATTTAAAAATTTTATTTTGAGAAGGGACTGATAGTTTTTTTTCCAAACTGTCAAAGGAGTGCATGATGCAAAAACAATTAAGAACTCCTTTCATTAGATTAAAGCTCCAGTATCATTTACCACCCCAGTACATGGGATAAGAAGTAGCAACAATATTTAAGAAGATGAAATTGGGAAGAGCAGCTGGATGTGGCAAAATACATACAGAAGCAGTTTTTGTTGCTGTTCATCCTTCATTCTCAAAGAGGACCAATGACATGAAGAAAATGATGTCTTGACTTGCAAATGAATTAGATTTAAGTGAGGCAGAGCAGTATAAAATCATCATCCTCACTCTCTCCTCCAGAATAATCAGGGTCCAGTGGCAAGATACAGGGCCAAGACCATTGGCAAGAGCCCTGAAGAAATCCTTATTGGAGGCACCAAAATTTTCTACTCAGGAGTTTATTCTTAAAATATTTAAAAGAAAGATTCCTGGAAGAATGGGGGAAACAATCATGTGTGGTATTCCCCCCCCCATCCCCTCCATCCCCCGCCAATGTCTTGTAATACTCCAATAAAGGGACATATGCCTACTTTCACGGAGATTTACAATTTTCATGAGAGTAGTATATGCACAAATTATGAGAATTTTCAATGAAACCATGTTACAAGAACAGGCAAGCTTTTGGAGCTGAGTTTAAAATAAAAATACTAAATGTCTTCACAGTCATATAACATGAAATACTAAATATAATGTTTCTATTTGACTCAGTAAAAGAAGATGATGCCGTGAAGGTTTTCCTTAGGCAAAGTACATCTTACCCACATATTAAAAATATTCAACACTACCTCGGATGCAACTAACAAAATAATTTTGTTCAATAATCTGCTGAGTATTGACACTACTCAAGATTCTAACTATGTTCACAAAATTTTTTGTTTACTTTTTGCAAGTATGATGGATGTATGTGGTTATTCCATGAATGAGACACTGTCTCTCAACTTTGGACTCTTTCTCTGACTGTTTCCCATGTCTGAAATATTTTCTCTTCTCCACTTGACTTCTGACTTCCCTGGGTACCTTTAAGAACTAAAATCTCACCTTCTATAGGAAATCTTACCCTAATTCCTGTGCTTTCCATCTTTAAATTATTTCCTATTTATCATCTGTGTGTGTATACATACATATGGCTTACTTTGTATATATTTGCTCACATTTTGTCTCCCCCATTAGATTG
>JAQQSW010024362.1:0-10104 GCA_028646575.1 Pseudocheirus occidentalis | reverse complement strand
ATTATTATTATTATTATTATTATTATTATTATTATTATTTTCATGCAACTGGGAAATAAGATATACAGGCACTGGGGTAAGGAGATCCATCTTGCCCTACCTGGCAAAGGGGCTTTGTGTAGGGGAGGGTATAGGAGAGAGCAGATTGGAGGAACGGGAGTATCCCCCAAGAAGTGGGATTGCTGTTTTGGGATGGTGGGTAGAGGAAAGATGTAGAGAAAATTTGTAACTCAAAATCTTGTAAAAATGAATCATGTAAGCTAAAAATAAACATAAAAATGTTAACTTAAAAAAGAGAGGTCAACTGACTTGCCTAGGATGATAGTTTAGGCAGACTCAGGTAGGATTTGAAATCAATCAATGAATCAATAAACATTAATCAAATGCCTATACTACACTGAGGGGCCAGGGATTCAAAAAGAGGCAAAAGCTAGTTCCTGCACTCAAAGAGGTTACAGTCTAATGGGAGAAATAATATGCACACAAGTATATTACAAATAAGCTACGTATAGTATAAACAGTAAACAATTAAGAGTGAAGGCCCTGGAATTAAGGGGGAAAGGAGGAAGGATCTTGAAGAAAGTTGGATTTTAGTTGGGACTTAAAAGGAAGCCAGGGAGGTCAGCAGCTCGAGTTGATGAGATAAAGGGTTCCAAGCATGGGGGGCAATCAGGGAAACGTCCAGAGCTGAGAGACAGAGAGTCTTGTTTATGGGACAAGCAGGCCAGTGGCACTAGATTAAAGAGAATATGACAAGGATTAATGTGTTGGAAGACTGGAAAAGAAGGAAGGGACTAGGTTATGAAGGTTCCTTGAATGCATGCCACCTACCTCCCTGAGTAAGCTAGAGAGGTGGAGCAACAGAAAGAGCACTGAGCCTGGAGTCAGGAAGAAGTGGGTTCAGATCTGACCTCAGATATTTACTTTCCTCAACTATAAAATGAGGGAAATCACAGTGCCTACTTCATGGCTCTTTTGAAGACCTAATGAGATAATATTGGTAAAAGCATTTAGCACAGTGCCCAGTGCATGGTAGGTGCTTATTCCAGCCCTACAATAGATGACTCTACTTCCTTTCCTGTTACTGTCTTCTAAACTCTCTATAATCAGGCTTCTGACCTCATCATCCAAATGAAATTGCCCTCTCAAATAAAACAACTATTAAAAGTCAATTTTATTCACATCTTCAGGAAAGTCCACTCCACATCATAGCACTGGAATGAATATGGCTTCTTGCAGGCTCTGCCAGCAGAGCATGAACTCTAGTAAGTCCTATTGAGTTAAAAATTTTCAGCTTTGGACCTAATGGTGAAACAGATGTCATTCATCCAAGGACCAACTTGTTAAATTCAGAAAAGTTCATTCCCAAGAGGCTTCTTCTTGAAGGTTGCTGAAATTTTTTTTTTAATCTCAGTCCCTAGTTCAAAGCTATCTAATAAGGGATGGGATTGCAACATGAGTTGGAGGATACCTAAAATATCAATGTCTTCATTTATTAAGAATTTTTACATTTAGACAATCACTAGATTTTTATGATTATTATTCTCACACTATCTTCTTATAGCCTTCCAGTTTAACTTTCTCCATTCTTGATTAATGCCAGGGCACTTGGTAACCTTTAGTAAATTCAGTGCTTAAATTTAAGGTACAGAAAGTTAAAAAGGACTGAAAAAAAATGTGATTTCTCAGTTCTTCTTTCAAATCTGGATGAACTACATAAGAATGATGTTCCTGTTTGTACTTCCCACCTCTTCTTGTCTTCCTGTCTCTCCCTTTTTCTCTACACTAGTCTGGATGCTACCTAAGATTTGAAATTTTAAATAGGCCATAGTTAGAGTCGGAGCCTTACAAAATCACCTAGGATTCTTTTTTTCCTCTTATGTCTTTTGATCATTGTGAAATGTGAAAATCATCATTTCCTTTATGATATGAGGGTTGAAACAATCATGAGACACTAGTGCATTACTTTGTGTGCACTTTGTAATTATACAAATATGTTTACATTATCAAGAAAGTATAGGTTATGACATTGGCAAGTAATAAACTCATCTAAAATGTAGACTCTTTGGGGTTAGAGACCTAGTCTTGTGTTTTATATCTGTGATAAAGAATTTAGCTTTCATCTCCTTGAATCATAATCCCTTTTAGAAAACAGTAAATATTCAGTACTGACAGACTAAGACACTAAAGTTATATACATGGCCTTAAATAAAGTAATGTTGCCCCCTAAAGTCACATATATTTAAGAAACTTCCTGGATGTCTTCAGTTTGCATGACTTACACATACATGTTATCACCTCCATCACTACGTAAGGTCTTTGAGGGCAAAAGGACTAGCTTCAACCTTGTATCCTCAGAGCATAGCACAGTGCCTGCTATTTAACAGATTTTTAATATCTGCTTGTTGGGGGTGGCTAGGTGGTGCAGTGAATAGAGAACTGACCCTAGAATCAGGAGGTCCTGAGTTCAAATCCAGCCTCAGACACTTAACACAAAAACTAGCTGTGTGACCTTGGGCAAGTCACTTAACCCCAATTGCCCTAACTTCCCTTCTCCAAAAAGCAAAAAACAAAAAAAAAACCACAACCCTCTCTTCCAAAAAACTGTTTGTTGGTTGATTGATTATTGATCTTCAAATATTTCTATTCACAGGTGGAAATGATTCCACCAGAGAACTAGGAAGTTTCATTAAAGAAAATTCATATTAATATGAAAGAAATTTGAAAACGCCCAGTCTGTCACATACAACTGAAATAACCCATTAAGGTTAACTTATTAAATTAGTTTATCAACATAGACAATTTGGACAAACATGGCAGATTGGTGTTTGGTTTGAAAATGAAAAAAAAAATTAAAAGCTCTATTTAACACTCATAGTCTTTCAGAGATATTACATGGCTGTGAATCCTAGCTGTAAATTGGTATTCTCAAGACACAAAAAATAAAGGATGTCTCTCTTGTAAAATTCTACATAGAACCCTTTTGGCAGGCTTTCTTAGATGGTTTTTTTATTACTGACACTCTTGGTAGTATGGCAGCAACATATAGAACTCTTCAGAATAATGCTTTTAAAAGAATTGCAAAATTTCAGTTAGGTTACAAAAGATAAAGATGTTTTTCCCTTCCAAGTTTGTGTTCTGCTTAAAAATTTGTCCACAAACTCTTAAGTTAAGAATCCTTGTTCTGTTGGGAACATATGAGAAACTGCTATGTAATAAGTTGAATTCTTTATCAATGAAGCATTGAGAGATTTGACTGAAATTAGAGGTTTTAAGAACAGAAGGTAGATATAATTTTCCTAAATGTAAATAAATGAAACTGCATTGATTTGCCTCTTTAGTATCATACTAGGTAGTTCTAGAGTTGCAAGGCACTTCAAAGGCTAGTTGGTCCAACTCTCTCATTTAAGTGATGAGACCAACAGAGATGAAATGAATCACCCAAGATCAAATAGGTAGTAAGTGACAGAGATTAGAAAGAACTAAAAGAACACTGTTCTTTTTATTGTACCAACCTACTTCATTCAGTTCTCACAATAGATTTTCCTCATATTGAGTTAATCCCAGTTCCCTTTTTTTGTTAACAGAGAACTACTTCTCTGCTTCCCACAGCTCTTTCAGCTGAACCTAACTTTCTTTTCCTGACAATTTTCTACTTCCTTTCCTTACTGTGGTAAGAAAAGAAAAATAAGAGAAAGAACAGACACTAGGATTCTCATCAAGTAAGGATAAAACTCTGGCATGAAATCCTTTCCAGTATAATGGGGGAGGGATAGAGTTTCTTCAAAGTCATGCAAAGTCAAAACAAACCTATGATGAATGGCTCATCTTCACCAATAATTGTTTACTTGGAAAGGTCTGCCAAGTGACAAATTGTGTCCTATTAGAGATGTGTTTTCAATTCTTATAGGGATGATTCCTTGTAAAATATTAAAAACTTTTAGTCATTAAGCAATCAAAAATATATTTGAACAGAATAATTTTATGCTAAACATGTTGTAGAATCTTAGGGACAAAAGGTGGCTATCCCTTCTGAAATGTCTGGAATACATGGAATTAAAAGTCAGTCTATACTTGGAAACTCCTAGTGACTCTCATGACCTCACAATGCAGTTTATGCCATCTGGAGACATCTCTTAACTGAGTTTTAAAATGTTTTTTACATGAACAAAAAACCCTCCAACTCACCATCTTCCTATTGAAAAAAAAAGAAAAAGAAAGCAGAGAAAACCAAAAATTTTATAATAAAATAGTCAAGCAAGTAAAACAAACTCCCAAATTGGCCAAGTCTAAAAATTTCTCATTCTGTAACCCTGCATCCATCATCTCTCTGTTGGGAGGTGTCTAGTGTTGAGGAATGTTAAGGGATCTCCTGAGCTTGTCTTTTTGAATTGCAATATATTCCATAAACACTGCACCCAGATTATCCAGGAGGCCACGAACGTGTCAAGGATTAAATTCCCCATGCCAGCTGACAGAACTTTGTTCTTTGCATTCCAAACTATACTCTTTATGTGTCCTTGGGAGAAAGACAGATGCCAGTCAATCTGCTTTAGATTAGAAAATTGCTTGTGTAGCTGAGACCTTCATAGATAAGCAAACCATCCTATCTCCATAGTCTAGCAGTTCCCAAGGAAAAAGAAATGGGATTTTACCATCACTTTGCCCCTCCCCTTCAGGAGGGGTGTTGCCCTTTTTCCTACCTTTACTGCCCTTTTCCCCTTCTCATGCCATGCTTTGAGTTCCACATTCCTATTCCTTTCTCTGGGAATATACCCAGTCTTCATGAAAGTTTCATAAATCTGTGATTTCCTGTTAACAGTAACATGTCAAGAGCATCCCATTTCATGAGTATGTTTAATCATGAGTCCTCTCCATTCATAGATAGTTACTTGATCAGAATTCTTCAGTCTTTCAGAGTCATTTATCTTTACAACATTTTATTGTTTACATCATTCTCCTAGTTCTCACTTTACTCTGCCAGTACATTCAAATGTTACCAAGTTTCTCTAAAACCATTCCTTTCATCTCTGGTATAGTATTCCATTATGATAATATGGCAAAATTTGTTTAGCCATTCCTCAGTGGTCAAATAGTGCCTTAGTTTCCATTTCTTTGTAAAATACAAAAAACAGCTATAAATACCCATTTTTTTTAGTATTTCTTCATTTTTAAGGTCTTCCTAATATAAAGCCAAAGTCTACCTCTCTGTTACTCCTTTCCATTGTCTTTGGTCTACTCTGCTCTCTGAAATTACAAAAACATAATTCTCCTTCTTTTAATTGACTGCTGTTCAAATATTTGGACACAACTGCTGCGTCTCTTGGGTTTTAATGCACTTACCTACTTCCAGTCTTACTCATATTGTTTCCCAATTCTTCACCTTTCAATTGGCACCCAATGGAATATAATGTTGTATATGTATGTGTATGTGTATGTGCATATATATGTGTACGTATACACATATATAGATAGATATGTACATACACTTATATGTGTACATGCATATGTATATATGTATGCATATATACATGCATATACACATACACATACGCAGAGATTATTTGTCCAGTAATACTGTCTTTTGTGTTCTTAGTACTAGCATTTGATTTAATCTAAGTTTTTGTTCTTGGTGTCCCATTACAATATCAAATCACAGTGAATTTGCAGTCCATACTGTAGTTTTGTTGAAAGAGTACTGGACCAGGGAGGACAGAGCCAAGATGGCAGAGTAAAAGCATAAACTTGGCAAGGAGTCTGGCTCCAACTACTTCCAATACCTGTAAAAACGAGTCTAAACAAATTTTAAAGCTATAGAACCCATAAAGAGACAGAGAGAAATCTCTTGTTGAAGGTGACCTGGCAGGCAGACAGGAAAGTTCTATCACAGGGTGTTGGGAGCTGAACACAGTCCCCTGTGAGCCCTGGGTGGCCCTGACTTGTGGCCTGACCCGCAGCAGTTAGGGCAAACTTCAGGAGAGTGAATCACCAGCAGCTGTGGCAGTTTCCAGACTTCTCAACCAAACACAAAGTAAAAGTTCAGTGGGGAAAGGTGAAGAAAGAACAGTGTCCAGCCCTTGCCCCCAGAGTGAGAAGTGATCAAGGCACAGAAACTGCAGCTGCTGCCACATGGCTGTTTCTCTGGCCTGCAGATTTTAAGGGGACCAAATGACCATTCAGACAGTAATCACTCTTGATTTAACCTGCTTGGATCTGGATCTCAGTCTTAGATGGTGGTCCTCAGGTGTATGGCCAGTGTGTCAGAGCTTAGAGAGCACCCTCCTAACAGCCCTAGCAGCTGCAAAAACCCCAGCCATTTGGGACATAGCTTTCTTCTGTCTGGAAACAGAGTTCTACCATGGGAAAGAGTTCAAAAGTCAAGTAATTGGCTGGCAAGATGAGCAAGCAGAGGAAGCACAAACAGATCATAGAAGCCTTTTTTTGGGGGGGGGACAAAAAAGGATCAAAGCATACAACTAGAGGAGGACAATAGAGTCAGAACTATCAAAAGCTTCCAAGAAAAATATAAAGTGGTAACAAGCCATGGAAGTGCTCAAGAAGGATTTTGAAAATCAAGAAAGAGAAGTGGAGGAAAACCTGGGAATAGAAATGACAATGATGCAAGAAAATCACAAAAAGTGAGTCAACAGCCTATTAAAGGAGACCCAAAAATACACTGAAGAAAATAACACCTTAAAAATAGACTAACACATATGGCAAAAGAGGCCCAAAAATACAATGAGGAGAAGAATGCTTTAAAAAGCCAAATTTGCCAAATGGAAAAGGAATTCCAAAAACTCACCAAAGAGAATAATTCCTTCAGAATTAGATTGGAACAAATGGAAGCTAATGACTTTATGAGAAATCAAGATATTATAGAACAGATGCAAACAAATGAAAAAATAGAAGGCAATGAAAATTTATCTCATTGGAAAAACCATTGACCTGGAAAATAGATCCAGGAGAGATAATTTAAAAGTTATTGAACTACTTTAAAGCCATGAACAAAGAGAGTCTAGGCACCATCTTTCAAGAAATTATCAAGCAAAATTGCCCTGATATTCTAGAACCAGAGGGCAAAATAGAAACAGAAAGAATTTACCCATCATCTCTTGAAAAAGATCCCCAAACAAAAACTCCTAGGAATATCATAGCCAAATTCCAGCGTTCCCAGCTCATGGAGAAAATACTGCAAGCAGTCAGAAAGAAACAATTTGAGTATTGTGAAAAGACAATCAGGATAACACAAGACCTAGAAGCTTCTACATCAAGGAATGAAAGGGCTTAGAATATGATATTCTGGAGGTCAAAAAAGCTAAGATTAAAAGCAAGAATCACCTACCAAACAAAACTGAGTATAATGCTACAGAGGAAAATATGGTCATTCAATGAAATAGAGGATTTTCAAGCATTCTTGATGAAAAATCCAGAGCTGAAAAGAACATTTGACTTTCAAAGACAAGAAGCAAGAGAAGCATGAGAAGGTAAACAGGAAAAATAAATCATAAGGGACATATTAAAGTTGAACTATTTACATTCCTACATACAAAAATGATAAATGTAACTCATGATACTTTTCTTAATATATGGATAGTTGAAAGGAATATTTATGTGTGTATACATGTATACACACACATATGTATGTGTAAAGCCAAGAACAAGCAGATTCCCAAAAGAATTCTATTGTGAACAGCTTTTAAGATTCGGATTACACAATAATAGTGAACACTCTGTTTATTCCATTACAAATCAAGATTCAGTACAATATTCACAACATAAATTCTCAATACTACATCTTATTATAGAGAGTCACAATATAGTGTTCATAAAAGCTTAACATTAGAGTGGCCACACAGTTTTCACTACAGTGGCCACAATATTTAGAACAAGGAACAAAAGAAGAATCACCTGGTTTCCCTAAGGGGCAACCCTTCTCACTTAATCATTCAATCAATTCACAATACACCAATCTTCAACTCATGGGGCAACCATTAACTTAATCTGTCACTCATCTAGCAGTCAGTCACTAAGCTAGATTCCCAATTACTAAATATCATTAGTCACTAATACAATTCTTAGAAAACCACACAAACTTTCGACCTCTTGGTTTCTAGAAAACCTCAGTTTAATCCACGGGGAGGCCTTGTCTTCATCTTGACTCTGGGAGGTCTCTCTGATTCCCTGGATCCCCTTCCATGGTCCCAGCTCCCAACTGAATCCACCAAACAGTCACCTGGATACAGAAGCAGACAGCTGCCAGATTCTCATCCAGTCCTTAGAGGTAGACAGCTCCCAGGTCCTTGTCCAGTCCTCAGGGCAATCCCTGGCACACACTGAAGTTCACAGGGTTCAGCCCATCTCAAACCCTTCACCACTTCTCTTGCCTGAAACTCAAGAATCAGCCAGGTCATGAACAAACAAAGTCTTATCCTGTTCATGTTTCTTCAGTGTTCCACCAGTTTATCTGGCTCTAGGACCCAGAAGGAATATTGGCCTTCTGTCTGGCCTTCACCAGATTCTAGTCTCAGGAAAACTCCAATTCAGTTTTCAGTCAGCTTCCAGATACTGGGAGAAGGACTCTCTCTCTCTCCCCCTGCCCTCTCTCTCAGCTGGCTTCAGTCTCCATGAATCTTCCTTCACTGAGGACACTGAGGAGCCAATTCCAATTCTGTCTCTGTGTCTCTAGAATTCTTCTTTATATACAGCACTGGCTTCCTGTCTCAGCCAATAGCCTTCTTCCAAGTCAACAGCGGATTTCATGCTTTCTGAACAATGGACAGGGTTCACACCTTCCATGCCGTAAGTTAGTAAGTGCTAAGTATCTGATAAACTGATTACTATTACATTATATATGTATACATACATATGTATTTATGTATAGGAGTGTGCATGTGTGTATAAACATATGTGTGTGCATATGTGTGTACATGTATGCATAGATGGCACAGGATGAATTGAATATGAAGAGATGATATCTAAAATATAATATTAAGAGGTGAGAGAGGAATATTATGAGAGAAGGAGAAACAGAAAAATAGAATAAGGTAAATTTTCTCACATAAAAGAGACACTAGAAAACTTTTATAATGGAGGAAAAGAGCAGGAAGGTGAAAGGGAATGGTTCAACCTTACTCTCATTGAATTTGGCTTAATGTGGGAATAACATACATGTTCAGTTGGGTATCTTATTCTACAGGAAAGCATAGGGGAAAGAGATAAGATAGAGGATAATAGAAAGGAAGGTAGATTGTGTGAAAGGGTAGTTAGAAGCAAACACTTCTGAAAAGGGACAGGATCAATGTAGAAGATAGAGTAAGTGGAGGGGGGGAATAGGATGGAGGGAAATATAGTCTTTCACAATATAGCTACTATGGAAATGTTTTGCATAACTACACTTGTACAACTTATATCAAATTGCTTGTCTTCCCACTGGGGATAGGCAAGGAGGAAAGAAGGAAAAGACTCTGGAACTCAAAGTTTCAAAAACAAATGTTAAAAATAATTATTTTTTTCTTTTTACATGCAACTGGGAAATAAGATATACAGGCAATGGGGTATATAAATCCATCTTGCACTACTAAAAAGCTGAGGGGTGATGGGGAGGATGTGAGAGCAGATTGGGGAAAGGGGTATTCAGTAGGCTTGCTGTTTTGGGGTGGTGGGAGGAGAAAGATGGAGAAAAATTTGTAATTCAAAATCTTGTGGAAATGAATGTAGAAAACTTAAAAAAAAATTAAGGGTGGCAGAGCTAAGATGGCAGCGTAGAAACAACAAAGTTTCGCAGCTCCCACACAGCCACACTAAATATCCATAAAATATGACTCTAAACAAATTTTAGGGCTCCAAAACTCTCAAAAACAGAGAAAACACATCTCTTGCTGAAGGCAGCTGAGCAGATGGGGTTCATCACAGCAGGCTGGAAGCTCCAGCGGCCAGGCCTCAGGGTGATTGGGCAGAGCCGAGTCCATAGGAGAGCAGATCCATGTCACTGGAGGCACAGTTTCCACATTTATCAGGCCAGAAGAACAAAGCAAAGAGAAAGGTCAGTGGATTTTGCTCAGTTTGCAGGTGGAAAGCAGTTTGGCCAAACTGCTCCCAGGGCAA
>JAQQSW010024361.1:0-10104 GCA_028646575.1 Pseudocheirus occidentalis | reverse complement strand
GGGTAAAATATGGTCATTCAATGAGGTGGAGGACTTTCAAGCATTCTTGATGAAAAAACCAGAACTGAACAGAAAATTTGACAATCAAACACAAGAAGCATGAGAAGGTAAACATGGGAAAGAAATCATAAGGAACTTACCAAAGTTGAACTATTTACATACCAATATGGAAAAATGATAATAGTAACTTGTGAAACTTTTCTTAGTATGAGGAAAGGGGAAGGGAATACAAATGTGTGTGTGTATGTGTGTGTGTGTGTATACATATATAAATAAACTTTTATTTTATATATATACATATTCATAAACTTTTTCTTGACTCTTTTATGTGAGATAATTTATGCCATTCTGCTTCTCCTTCTCTTCTTCTCCCAGTACATTCCTCTCTCACCTTTCAGTCTTATTTTTTAGATATTATCCCTTCATACTCAACTCACTCTGTGCCCACTCTCTCTCTCTCTCTCTGTCTCTCTCTGTCTCTCTCTCTCTCTCTCTGTATATATATGTTCCTTCCATGTACTGTAATAATAAAAATATCTCATGCGTTATAAATATAATCTTTTCATGTAGGAATGTAAACAGTTCTGTTTTAATAATCCCTTATGATTTCTATATCCTGTTTACCTTTTCATGCTTCTCTTGAGTCTTCTATTTGAAAGTCAGATTTTCTGTTTAGCTCCAGTCTTTTCCCAAAAATGCATTAAATTTCCTCTGTCTCATTGAATGTCAATTTTTTTCCCTCATGGATTACACTTAGTTTTACTTGGCAGATGATTCTTGGTTTTAATCCTTGCTCCTTTGACCTCTAGATAGAGGGGATTTTAATTCAAAAATGGGTTGTTCTAGGTGATCTTCTTTATATCTCAGATATGTTGGGGGTCTTTTTTTTACTTGTTTGTGAACAACTATCTGTTAAGAGAATGTACAGTATATGTAATTTTTAAATAAACATTTTTAGATACACAAAACCTGTTGGCTAAAATAAAGAACACTAATCTCATAGTTGTAGATTTTACAAGTTAGAGTCTTAGTAAACTGTCTGTTATTCTGTTTTCATTAAGTATTAAACCACTAATGATATAATTTATGTTATCAGTATTCAGTTGCTCTTTAGAGCAGGAGTTCTTAATTTAAAATTTTTTTATTTCCCCCCACAATTACATGTTAAAACAATTTTTTAAAGTTTTGAGTTCCTAACTCTGTCACCCTCTCCTTCCCCCCTCCTTCCCTGAGATGGTTAGCAATCTGATATAGGGTCTATATGTACAATCATGTAAAACATTTCCACATTAGTTATTTTGTACTGGTTCTTAACTTTTTTGTGTGTCATGGCCTCCTTTAGCAGTCTGGTGAAGCATTCACCCCCTTCTCATAATATTTTTAAATGTATAAAATAAAATATATAGGATTACTAATGAAAAGAATTGTATGGAAATACAATTATCAAAATACTTCTTTAAAATAAGTCCACAGACCTTAGGTTAAGAACCCCTGCTTAGAAGTACCCTTGTTTAAATGTTTTTCATCATTAGTTTTAGCTTTCTATGCATATTTTTGTTTTTAAGTTCTTTTGACTTTCATCTATGTTTATTGGTCTGCACTTCTGTCCATTTTAATTTTCGTTAAACTTAAATGAATTCAAATTTACAGTGGTACTAGAAAATGAAAAGTGACAGAATCTGTTTTTTATATATGTTCCCTTCCCTCAACCAGCAGCATAATTTTAAGTTAGTAGTGTAAAGTATTTTTAAAAATTACAAAAAATTTCTGGTCATTAGACAAATAGTGTAGAAAAAATTTTTGTAATAAGTTTTTTTAAATTGAAGGGAATTTGCTTTGATAATAGAAGCTTCTTAAATTAACAATTCAATTCAAGGTATATTAACTGCTTACTGGGACCAGGGCATTGTTATAAGACACTTACCTCAGACACTTCTCTGCCTATGAACATCTCTCTTCATTGATGCCTCATGCATAATTTGAGTATAGAAAACTCATGATATAACCTTACTTAGGACTTAAAGGCTGAAAATGAAAGTGATAGCTTTGGGCTGATACCTAGGCACAGGTTCTAAGGCCCTCTAGAAGCTTTATACACTGTTCCACAAAATCTTGGCATTCTTTCATTTCTCTTCTTCCTATTTTGCTCGGATGATGAAAACAAATAAGTTTCATTTCCACACACTCCTGTTTCAGACTAGAACCAATATATTACAGGTTTCCCTGTAACTACTATTTATGCAAAGGATGAACTCATTTCCTATATTAACTCCAGGACCCCTGCAACAATGTGTTGATGTATTGTAATATCTGGTAGCAAATGATAATTTTGATGTTGATGTTATTTTGACTTTTGAAATGGAATTAAAAAAAAGTTTTGACTTAATTTGAAGTCTGACTGAGGCTATTTTATTATCTTTTCTAGGTCTGGTGTGGTAGACTTTATTTGAGTA
Source organism: Pseudocheirus occidentalis (assembly GCA_028646575.1). NCBI lineage: Eukaryota > Metazoa > Chordata > Mammalia > Diprotodontia > Pseudocheiridae > Pseudocheirus > Pseudocheirus occidentalis. Next base: position 7,651 of record JAQQSW010024361.1, on the reverse strand, counting down.
CTGGATTGCAGGTTCCAAGTGCTGTGAAAACACTACAGAAACATGAAAATGGAATGAGTGGTTCAACTAGCAGCCTGAACAATGTTATGCAGTAATATCACTTCAAGAAACGTTTACTTCTATTTTTATTTTGGTGTTTTTTTCTGTGCAGTTTCTAATCACAGATGCTTATGAGCAATGGATTAACCATTTGGGTTTGCTGCCCTCTGCTGCTTTTAAGGCCTCAATACTGTTAACATTAAGCTTCTGAAATGAAGTATTAGCAGGAACTTACTGTGAAATCTCGTAGAAGCAAGTATGAAACTAAAGATTGACTTTCTGAACAATAGATGAAGGTGAAAATGACAGTGTTTTTATTTTAGAAGAAAACTGATTTTTTTTTAGTTTTCTAGATATTTTATTGGTTCTTCTGTTTGTTTATACATAGGACTCCAAAGCAGGAATAGACTTGGTTAGGAAGGTGTATCACTTAACTGACTAAAATAATTTTTCAGCTTTATGCTTTTCTTAATTTTGTGGATTCTTCAGAAAAGAAAGACTTTTAGTTATCAGACTGAAGCTTTAAACAACTTTCAGCCCATATAAGTTTTATATTTGAGACAGTTAGGAATGCCAAAAAGATTTGTCTACAGTAACTTTAACATTTTTTTCTACTTAATTTGGAAATGAATAAGGTTTTGACTTTTTTCCCCTTCCTTTATATGTTGAATAGATCAGGGTCCTCTTCCTCCCCTTTCTCTTTTCTTTGTGTCTTCTTTGTGCCACGCTGGCACAATGCTAAGAGAAAATTAACGTTATTCTTGTGACTTGACACAGATTTGACAGGTAAGTTTATAAAACATTCTAGTTTGAGAGATTTCATTTTGCAGTAGTTTCTATAATCTAGATACTTTGCAACTTTAGTGGGGTGATAACAGAGATTTTCCATATCATGCTATGATATTCAATTAGACTTCCTTTGGTAGGTCAATTTGGACAATAGATGAATTTTTAAGGGCTTTTACATAGTGTTTTCTGGTATTATTTCCTACCTAAGCTAAATGTGTAGTAAATTTGCAATTGGATTTTGAGGTATTTTATTGATTTAAGGTTTTATAGTAGGGTTAAAAAATGTATTAAACTTTGAAACCCATAAAACAAAATTATTTATAAAGGCCACACTAGTTCAAACTTGTGTAAAAGAGGAGAGATAAATTAATACAGAAAGTCCTTGCCATGCATTCCTTTAGGAATGCTATATATTTATTGTTATTTACTAAAATTATATTTACCTGTGTTAACTAATAAAGTATAAATGACCTAAAATAGTTTAGAAAAAGAATCCACACATCTCTGAAACAATTTGTACCTATAATTATTTCAAATAAGACAGCTTAAGAGAGAATTTTGGTGCAAGTTCTTTTGTTCCATTTACTTATAGTCTAATGTAGGTACAACTCTTCAAGAGTTTATGTATAGTTAATAACAGGATATTTAACATTGAATAAAAACTGTCTAGTGGGGGCAATAAAAATTATAAGGCAAAGTAAACTTGAAATATAAGTCCCTGGGAACTAAACAAAAATGACAGTAAATAAAACAGTATATAAACTTTTTTTTACCCCTCTCAAAAACCTGAAAATGTATTTTCCCTGTTTTTGAAATGTTGATTTTTAAAAACTTTTCAATTTCAAATTCCTTATGGTATTAGAGCTTACCTCTCAGGAAGTTACCTTCTACTCTTTAAACTTCTCCATGTTGATCACTAGAGAAAGCATCATGATGCTTTAAATAAAGTATTCTCTCAATAAAAGCATAGTACTCACATGCAGGGTGTTCTGTTTTACTCTCTATACAATGAATGTAAATGAAAGATGTTAGTCTATCTAGTGATGTATAGTACTAATAGAAGATAATATATATACCACTGATCTAAAGTCAAATAGTTTTAAGGATGTATAATAGTTAACCATGAGGAAGAAAAGGATATGTAAAAATGTGAACATAGATAATCCTAGTTCTCAAAGCACTTTTCTTCTGGTTTCCTTCCATTTCTTTTGGCACAATTTGAAAAGAATGTACTATGTTTAACTTAATTTTGAGGGACTACCAGAGAACTTTTGAAACAACAAAAAATTCAGTTTCATTTGCCAAAAGCAAACCCTGAAACAAAAACCCATTGGTCGATCAGTTGTTTATTGAAGTGGCTAAGTAGAGTGTCTTGATAGTTATTACACAGAAAAAGCAAAAAAAAATTTTTTTAATTTTTTTTACAAGAATTTCTCATTATGGTGATATCATCTGGTTAATTCAGTGCCTTCTAAATTTTCCCAGTGCCCCATACAGTTTAACTGATAGTACTCAAGCCAGGGAACATTTTTTTTCTTGTTCAAAGGATGTTTTTAAAGGATGGGAGAGGGAGAAGGGTTGGAGTATTTAAGTAAGGTTCTTGTATGTGTTAATTCTTCTTCTTGACACTCTTCATATCAAAGTCATTGAGAGAAGAATATTACAGATTTCCCTGGAAAAAAGTTTACTATTGATAAAAAATTGTGTAATATCTTATTTCTCAGAGGATTTTGTAGTAAGAAAATTAATTTAGTAAATCCAGGATCCTATTTCTCCCTTCACCTGTGTAACACTTATTATTATTACCTCTAGCATTACCATAAAATGTACAGTTAGGCTTTTGCTATGCTTTTTTAAAAATTAACTTTAAAGTCCAGAATGTGTGAGTTCCTTTACAGAGCTCCTTTTTAAACTGTATGCTCATTCTGGTCTTTATTTTGAAAACTTAAAACTTAAATAAGACCAATTTCTATATTGGAAATGTATGAGAGATGAACCGAAACTAATACATGAGGCATTATTAAATTATGTTATTTTAGGATCTCTTAGCCCCTGAACTTTTAAATATCATTTCTGTTTTTAATAAACTAGAGAAAGAAATGAAGGAGTTGCCTTAAGCACTTTAGAAAAGAACATTTTTAGGTTGAAATTTGACACTGTGACCTATGTTATATGATTTCTGACTATGTGCAAGTATATTCCTGTGCAGTATTTCATCATTATTTGTGTTGCTTGCACTTTGTGAGTTAATATAAATTGTGAAAGGATGCTTTAGAAGTTCCAGATGCTAGAGAATGAATAAAGACATTATTGAGGCATATCTTTCTGGAGTTGGAATTTATTGGAAGTTGTTATACTGTTTGGACAAATAAACTGACTAGCACTATTTGAGTAAAGCTGGGCTTGGTCAGCTTGAATATATAGTATAAGTAGCATTGTTTTTCCAAGTGTGATTGTCAAAAGTGACAAATTAGTTTGCTTTTATTTGCCCATTTACAGAATTAAAGCATGCACAATATCTTGTGACTTTACTTTTGTTGACTATTAGGTGTTTAAAACAGTAAATGAGGAGAAATTATAATTTTTAATGTAACAATTTAGATAAAGATGTTTTATCCCATTGCCATTGTTATTGGTTAATTAATTTTTCTTGGTTATTTCTATTAGTTAATTCTATTCTATTGGTTAATTAAGTTATTGGCTAATTAATTTCTCTTTTAAAACAACATGAAAGACCTAAACTTCCATTAATTCTGAAAATGGAAAGAGTAGAATTACATGCTAGCTATACTGTCATAAATCATATAATACCAAACTAAAAAGAAGTCTTGTTTTTGAGTTCATATTGTTTCTAAAACATATATAAACTGCACTAGTTTTTAAAAGATCCCTTAAAGGAAAGTACTTTCTGCATAGAATCTTTGGTTGGTTGATATTTTGCATTGAAAAAATTGCAAAATTATTATAAAGCTGATTTTCAGTTGTAGGAAAAGGTCCTCACTTAGAAAATAGTAAAAATAATTTGGTTTCATGTTTGAAGAGAATTGATGGAACTTTAAAAATAACTCCTATCAGACCTCTCAAATGCATCTTCTCACCTTCTACCATCATCTGATTATTTTTTGGAAATGTAAATGTTCATTTATCCAGAATCCAAATACCAGACTTATTTTTTGTAATACTGTTCAGTGGTAATGATGTCCCTAAAGTTGAAAACTTTATGAATCATCAGTGAAATACTAAATTATGTTCATATATATATCAGTATATTAAAATTCCTTGAAAACCAACTATCAATATACATTATCTCATCCCAGTTCTAATATTTATGGGATATTGGGCAAGTTATATCTTTTCTATAGTCAGTTTGTATAAAATGAAGGCATTTAATCCTATTTAGAGCTGAGAATTACAAAAGTTATCTGTTTCACTTCCCTCATTTTATAAATAGGATACTCAGTCCTAGAGGGATCAAGAGGACTTACCCAAGATCACACAGGTAGCAAGTGACAGGGCTTATCTACATACTTTAGTCCATTGAAAACAAATTTAGAATTCTTTTCATTGCACCACACTATACTAGGTGATTTCCAAGATCTCTTTTATATCTAAATCCAGTGATCTACTACTGTTACCTAAAATACTCATTTAATTAAATCAATTAATTTTCCTAACATTGTTTTATTTTCCTGCACAATAAAGTTTATGATTATATTTCCATTTGTAATACTCAGCATATATATATAAAACTTCAAGTATATATAGATATGAAAATATTCTCATTATTATATCCCTTGAATACATTTGGTAAAATGTCCTGAATGAATTCTGATATTTGGTTTTGGTGTTGGTATAATGCCTTAGATCTTTAGGAAACATTGCTCATTAATATTATAAATTATTATACTCATAATCATATGTGGGACAAGTGAAAAAATGACTGACTTCATTAGAGCCACAACTCTGGTCTGCTTCCTAAAATGTGTTTATGCAGTGTGGAAAGAGCACTGAATTTGGAGTTCATGGTACCTGTGTTTGAGTCCTGACATTGCCATGCAATGCCAACACCTATTCAACACTGGGTAATGGAAGCACCTTGAACATGATAATGAGAAAAATCTGGGTTCAAGTCAAGTCTGTGTCTGGACAGGAAATGTTAGCATTTTATACTAGTTTTAGTGATCTAACTTTTCCAAAGCATACTTTGAAAGTGGTTCTCTTTTGGCATTATTTTATAAAGTGATGGAGAAATGGGAGAAAAAGAAACTATAGGTGTAGTTGAAATATGAGAAAGATTTAAAAATTTTTGGACATTTATTTCATTTTGATTTTGCCTCTTTTGTGCCCCTGCTGTTATAAGTCACTTTATTATCTAAATAAAAACTTTTCCTATAACTCTAAAATATCATCTATATGAAGATCTAATGAATCACAGAGTTAGAAAGGACTTCAACAGCCATCTAATCTAACTCTTACTTGAAAGTAATCTCCTGGACAAGGGTTCATCAAGCCCTTGCTTGAAGACCTATGAGGGAGTATTTAGTATCTCTTGAGGCAATCCATTCCACTTTTTGAATAGCTCTAATTGCTAGGAAGTTTTTCTTGACATTGATTCTAAATTCTGCCCTTCACTTCTAATTATGCTATTTGGAATGAAGTAGAAGAAATTCCTCTTCCAAAATGACAACACCTCATATAAGTCTTCTCTAAGCTTAAACTTACTCATTTTCTTCAGTCTTCGAGACATGAGATCAAAGCCATTCACTATCGTGATTTCCCTTCCTCTCAACACTTGAGTTTTTCATCGTCTTTTTTTGTTTTGTTTTGTTTTTCTTTTTAATAGTATTTTAATTTTTTCCACTTACATGTATAGACAATATTAACATTCATTTTCATATAATTTTTAGTTCCAAATCTTCTCCCTCCTTCCCTACTCTTCCTTTTCCCTGAGACAGTAAGTAATATAAGTTATATATTTTTAATTTTGTAAAAACCTATGGAAATCCTTTTCAAAAGTAGAGACAAAGTTTATAATTTCTCTCCAGTGTTTTCTTCTTTATGAATCAAACACATTTTGTTCTAGAAGCATGATTACAAAGACTCTCAGATTTTAAAGTGAGCTAGAGGCCATCTAACCTAAACAGAAATTCCCATTCTGAAAATTGGTCAATGTTCAATCCAATCTTTTTTTAAAAAAACAAACTTATTTATTTTTAGTTTTCAACATTCATTTCCACAAGATTTTGAGTTACAAATTTTTTCTCCCTGTCTTTCCCCTACCCCCCACCCCCACTGCAGAATAGCAAGCCTACTGAATGCCCCTTACACCAATCTGTTCTCTCTTATGTCCTCCCCCATTACTCCCCTAACTTTCTAGTAGGGCAAGATGGATTTCTATATCCCAGTGCCTGTGTGTCTTATTTCCCAGTTGCATGTAAAAAAAAAAAACCCAACAAGTTTTTAAAAAACATTTGTTTTTAAAACTTTGAGTTCCACAGCAGAATGAGAAGAAGCCCCAGCCAGCCAGCAGACTCACCCAGCCTGAGAGGTTTACAGCCATCTCACCACAGGACAGAGGATCATCAAACTGGGTAGGAAAAAACTCAGGGCCCACAGCAGGGTCAGCAGCTTTTCCTGGGGCAACCTGAATGTTTAAAATTATACACCCTTACTTCCAGAAGCCAAGATGGAGGAATAAAGTTTAGTTGCTCTGATCACCTCTCCCTGACCCAGAAAAGTCTGGAGTTAAATGCCCCACCCAGAGTAAAATCTTGAATTAGTGGAAACAGCCTCAGGCTTGGGCGTGGCTGGGAAAAGGGGAAAGAAGACAGTACAGAGTCTAAGCCCTCCCTTCAGGAGGGTGGAGCCAGCAAGCCCTAACAAGAAAACCCAGGTGTGCATTAGTATCACCAGGCCAATCAGCAACTGCAGCTATGCTCTGCCTCTGGCCTTCAAGTTGTAGCCTGCTCTGAGCCTGCCTGAGCTCTAGCTCAGAGACACAGACTCGAAAACCTGAAGGAGCCAGACCACCCCGCCCCCATAGGTTACTCTGTAAGCATCAGGGAAACTCAGGGTAATCGTTGAGTCTTGGTCTTGTCCTCAGGCTACACACTCAGAGCCTACAGCTATCAAACCCCTACCTCCCAGCCTGAGAAGCTCAATACTCTAGCACCCCAGAAGCGGGTATCCACTCCAAAAATCCCGGACATAGGCACTCACAATGGGGAAGAAGGAAACTGTAAAGGCTAGGACCACCAAAACTTTTTACAGTGAGCAAGAACAAATAAATTCAGAAGGCAACAAGGGCTCTATACTCACACTGGAGATCACAGGAGGAAATGTGAATTAGTCTCAAGCCCAAAGAGCCTTCTTGGAGGATCTCAAAAGAGATTTTAAAAACGAAATTAGAGAGGTAGGGGATAAATTTAAATCTACAGTGACCAAATTGGAAAAAAATCTCACTGAAGAAAACAAATCTATAAAAAGCAAAATTGGAGAACTAGGACAGGAGATCCAAAATCTAACCAGAGAAAATACCTCCCTAAAAATGAAAAATGAACATATAGAAAAGGAACTCCAAAAACTAATTGAAGAAAATAATTCACTAAAAATTAGACTCAGACAAATTGAAGCTAAGGACTCTATGATGCAGCAAGAGTCAGTCAAACAAAACATAAAGATTGAAAAATTAGAAGAAAGTACAAAATATCTCACTCGAAAAACAACTGACCTGGAAAACAGATCCAGGAGAGATAACCTAAGAATTATTGGCCTACCAGAAAGCCATGATGAAAAAAACAGCCTGGACAACATCCTCCAAGAG
>JAQQSW010024360.1:0-10104 GCA_028646575.1 Pseudocheirus occidentalis | reverse complement strand
GTAGGGGGGATGGGAATGAGAGGAGGGGTGATACAGGGAAGGGCAGGGTGGGGGGAGGGTGGCGGGAAGCACACATCTTAGTAAAGGGACAGGGAAAGGGTAGAGAACAAAACAAGGGGGGAGTGCAGGATAGGAAGGAGGGACATACAATCAGCCTCTCCCAATATGCCCACCATGGAGATGTCCTGCGTAGTTATACATGTACAGCCTGTATTGAATTGCTGCTCCTTCCAGTCGGAGTGGGTGACGAGGGAGGAATTGCAAGAATCTAGAATTTAAAGCTACTCAATCAAATGCAGCTGGGAATAAGACATACAGGGACGGGGGTAGGGAGACCCTCCCTGCCCTACTAGAAAGTTAGAGGGTCATTGGAGGAGGACATAAAAGGGAATAGATTGTGGGAGGGGCTTTAAGGTGGGATCACTGTTTTGGGCTTGGGGGTAGGGGAAAGAAGGGGAGAAAATTTGTAACTCAAAACTGGAAATGAATGATGTAATCAAAAAAATAAAATTAAAAAAAAGAAATTGGGTTTGAGTTATGAAAATTACTTAGTGCTATTTCCTCAAATATTCATGGAAGGTAGAACCATGCTCTCTTCAGCATTGGCATATAGCAAAGGAGAAAAATAGTTCCCATCACTGAAGCACAGAAAGTACCAGCCACACTGATTCAATAAATGAAAATATTGCAAATCAGTTTGCCAGATTCTACTATGCTTGTTACCCCCCACTCCAGGTAAAGCTTTTGATATATATGTTTAAAGGGGCCACTCATTAGGAAGCATATGTTTGTGCATGTATGTATGTTTAAACATGTGTGCATTATATGTGCATACACACATATACCGGGACTACATGAAGTGGCATATAAAGATAAAAAGTGAATAAGGCTGAACCTTGTTATAGTTTATGAAAATGGTACCTCTAAGCAGAGTGAGTATTTAAAATACAATAAAAGAACAGTATAGAGATTGGAGAAAGGAAATGATCAAAGCACAAAATCTATTGAGAAAAAAAGGTAGAAAGAACACCATTGAAGTTGTAAAAATGGAGGATGGACTGGTGACAATTTTTGTAGGGGAAGAGGTCATGAGAAGGAACTGGGAAGTGAAAAAGCAAGTGGGAAGAAAATGAATATGTGGGCTTCTGGAAATTATCATTGGAGGGCAGAGTAAGACTGGTAGAACAGTTTAGCTCTCATCAAGATGGTCATGTAAAGTCCGCCTTAGCTCTGTGATTGAAATGTGTATTTCAATGTGTATTTCTCAAATGTGTATTTCTCAAAGTTATGACTTTTTTCAGTCCCCTTCTGTTTTCTTGATGTGTGCAGTAGAACCAGAGACTAGGAAACGTGGGGAGAAAAAGGTTTGAAAGTTTACTTAACAAATCATTTTATTTAAGAACAGGAACAAGAATTGCTTCTTTTACTAATTGTTCATCCAGCTTTTTAGTCCAATATACCAGGGCTAAAATTTATCATTCATTCATTCACACATATTTATTCAGAATACTGAAGTATCATTCATTCAGAATATATTTGAGTATCTCATATATATTACATGGTGCTAGGAGTTTCAAAGAGAGATAAAATAAGTCCTTGCTCTTAGGAAGCTAATAATCTAGTTGACGAAACATCAAATATGTACATCAAAAGTTAAATAAAATACAGGAATTAAAATGCAATGAATAGTGTTATAATTAATATCAAAAGGTGATGTATGATTAAGTGCCTAACAAGCAGTACAGATGATATTAATTGAGGCAATTAGTGTCATGGTAAAAGCATCATGTGTCAAGATGACCTGGGTTTGAATCTTAGTTCTGTCTTTTAGCATTTGTGTTACACTGGGGAGTAAACATCATCACTCTAAATTTTAGTTTTCTCACATGTAAAATGCAGAGGTTGGTCTAGATAATCTGTAAGGTTGTTCAACTAAAAATACTATGAGCGTATGGTCCTACGAGAAGTAGTTTAAGTTTCTGGATATCATGTACATTCCTTGTTTTCCTACTATATGTCTCCTTACTAATAAGTGGGGAAAGTGCTTTGACCAAGATTTACCGGCTATAGGAGCAGCTAGGTGGCACAGTGGATAGAACACTGTCCTTGGAGTCAGGAGGATCTGTGCCCAAGACACTAGCTGTGTCACCCTGGGCAAGTTACTAAACCCTGATTGCCTCCAAAATAAAAGACTTATCAGATATAATCAGATGACTTAAATTAAGATAGCTTTCATAATCGTGGGAGGTTCTGATATGATAATAACTGACTTTGACTTCTCATTTGTCTAGTCTTGTTACTTATAGACTATAAAGAATAGGAGAATTCAGAAGATATCCCAAACTCCAGACAGACAAGGAGAGATTTCACTCCCTGGACTCTAGCTAGTTCATTTAGATTTCAGCAAAACATTTATCAAAACCTTTTATGCTATTGTAATGGGGAGACTGCTATGTTCTCCCCAATATCAAACACCAGTGAGTAATGCCTAAGCTTCATTTAATCAATTAACATCAAGCAACTATTACATAGGGTTGCTTACTAAAAAGATATGTCAAGAACATAAATACAACACATTTCCCTCCCAACACCCAGGGGAATGCTTTCCTATATATCATCTGTGTTTCTGGGGAGCATGGGCTTAACCTTAAAGCAATTGCCACAAAACATTTATGCCAACAGATTCATTTCTGAATGTGGCATAGGCAAACGGACAGTTACTCTCTTTCCTGTAAGATCTGGCATCTTGACTGTGGGGGTTAGTTTGCTGCTAGCCTTGGTCACCTTTGCTCCTTGGCAATGTGCTGTCTGACAGGGGTTGGCTTTCCAAAAATTCTGGTGTGAACTCTATCATCTAGACATCTGGTGGCTCATTTCTGACCTTTCAAAAAATCTGACAAGTTCACAGTCTAATCTGTTCCATTTCCAATACTTGTTAACCAAGTATAGACAGAAAAGAGTAGATAAAACAGAGTTGAAGCAATAGAAAAGCTATGTTCTCATAGTTTCAAAATGACTCTAGGTGGGGAGAGCAGATTTGGCATTAATGGTGGTCTCTCCTCTCTAGGGTGTTTATAGCAGTTCTTGCCCCTGCACTCAAATGAAGTCATAAAGGAAAGATAGACACTTTCTTTGACTAGTTAGTCTCTTAATTAAACCCAGTTTCAGTTCAGCAGCCAACAAAAGGTTCATCTTTTTGTCACATGATTAGAGGAAATGAAAGAGTTACAGAATGCCCATACATGCTCCAACATCCATATGAAAGACTGCATCAGAGTACCATTGCATGTGCTCACATATGGGGTCAATAAGAACCTATTTTACACTAATTGACACTATATTCATGGATGAGAGAGAGAAGCATGGGTTAGGGGTGGGGACCTGTGGTCTTGAGGCCACATATAGTCTTCTATGTCCTTGGGTGTGGTGTTTTGACTGAATCCCATCATTTCATTAAGGGGATTTGTTCTGTGATGTTTGGCTTCAGTCAAAAGGCCACACTTGAGAACCTAGATGGCCATGTGTGACTTTGGAGCTGCAGGTGATTTTAGAGCTAATTGACTGATTAGATCCAATGAATAGTTAGTTATTAATAGATATATCAGTATAGAGGACTGATCCAGCATATAGGCAGTGGAGGTCGTTGTGATCGGTTTGTGACAATCTGCTTCATTTTATGGTTTTGAAATGTTATTGTGCCTTGCCCGACTTTGTACCCCTGGATTTGATTTTCTCCATGTTTTTATAGCTGAAATATAACAACAGAATGATCAGATTTAGGTCCAGAAGGGATCTTTATCACAGAGGTAATCTAATCCAACCCCTTCATTTTGTCGTTAATTAAAACAAAACGTAAGGCAGTTTAATGACTTCTCTAGTATCACAATGACACAAAGTAGCAGAACCAGGAATCAAACTTAGATTCTGTAAATCCCAAACTAGTATTGTTTTCACTGTTCCACATTAGCTTCCATCATCTGTTGATCAGGCCTTAATGTTTAACTGTAAAACAATTATTTATTACTATTCCACATTGCTTAGTCCTAGGAACTGATTTATTTCTTTGGGCTGAATTCTTGTGCTTATCTTAAATATGTCCATTCCTACATTCATTCCTTTGGTCACCTCAACTAAGATGGTGTGACACAGTGTCTAGGCAGCTACTTAATGATGAAAAATGTATTTGATACTACAAATCCCAGGGTACAGGAGTCCTGAGAATACCTATGTGGCAAATAGGGCACATTTTGGGGTATATAGTCCTAATAAACAGAATAATTGGACCCATTATTAGTGAACTCAATTTTGATACCTAAATATATATGTATTGTATCAATGCATGTGATGAATCAACATCAATTTGGAGGGAGATCTCTAGGGGAATGCACTGGGATTTCCTATTCTTAGTCTTGTCCTAGTCAACATTTATATCAATTTTGTTGGGTGATGATCTAGCAGATATGCTTGTCAGACTTGCTGATGACATGTAACTGAAAAGGATAGCTTACACATCAACTGACAGTCAGGATTCTGAAAGGTCTTTATAGGTTAGAGTGATATGCAGCTAAGAAAAGAAATGTAAAGGAGAAAAAGTGAAATTCTACACTTGAGTGCTTGAGTGGATCCAAGGTCTTGTTGGTGGTTGTATTCCCTCTAGTGGTACAGATTGCATTCCAACAGCTTGATGATGCAACTCTTATCTATGTCCTCCACTATATCTTCTCCTTTGATGGGAAAGTCACCCTGCATGATGGAAGCTTTTCTCCAGGTTTTCTAATATTATGTGAGCATGAATGAACCACTTGCCTATTCATCTGTCACCTCTTGTCCTTGCTAAAAGACTACATTTCTGATCATGCATCTCCTGGATGAGAGCTCTTACTTAATTTTTGACTCACAAATACTTATTGACTATACATTGTAGTCTTCTTATGCCCATATATATTTTTCATTTGAGCCTTAGGTTATCTACAGTTTTAATTCTTTGGGGATTGTGGGTTTTCTATGGTTCAAAGCTATATAGCAACACTACACAGATGCTGGTGTTAAAAAAGATAGATTTTTGTTTCAGGGAGCAGCTTAGAATCATATAAAGTACAACACAATTTTCCAAATAAAAACGAACCTATTCTTTCTTTCCGTTTCAATTCTGGGATCAGTCCAATGTCTATTTGCAGATATGTCTATTTCTATCTGCAAAAAGATATATTAGTTGATGGATTGGTTAATGGGCTGTATATCCAACTGTATGCCAGTCTGGATAATAGTCATTCTTCATCTGCTTTTCTCCCCCTTGTTGTATGGATTGTTAGGCTGAATTCTTTTGAGTGTGAATTTCATTTAGGAGACTCTGTAGTATTCAGAGATTTGTACTATTTGTAACCATATCATCTGTAAATAGGAGCATCTGGAGAACATCTGTCTCTACAAAGAACTTTTCTGCCATTTGGACTCTCCAGAACAGGCATAAACACATCCAGTGCATACATCTTTCTATTTTTTTTTGTCTCTTTTGATGTCAGCAATCAGTGATATAAAACACAATGTCTCTGTTGTTGCTTCTATCGAAGAAGCAAGTATTATCTTAACACATGCACAAGAGAAGCCATGTTATGAGAACTCTTAAGAATGAATTTTACTTTACCAAGTGCTCAAAAATGAACAAATGATAGACACAGTCGTGTTATGTGTTCTCTGTACCTTTCTTTCTCTGAAATTATGGTATGGCTTTAAGCTGTTTTTCTGGCACTCCAGCTGCTCAGGCCCCTTAGCCCTGTTGCTGGTTTGAGTACAAGTATAGCTTCAAGGGGCCACATCTAATGCATAGTGATGGGACTGTGCCCTTCTAGGCCAACATGGGAAATATAATACATAGTTCAGACAAGATTTGAATAGCTTCATCTCTGAAAAACCAAAAAGGATCAGTCTGAACAAAGACAGAAGCTGTATTTGAAAACTGGGAGGTTCAGGTAAAAGTTTGAGTCACTGGAAGAAGACAAGTTGGAGTTGATGGCCTTGCAATTTGGTATGCAGAATCAAGGCTTGGAAGGTCCTGTTTTTGGATCCGCTGATAATTGGAATTGTGTTGGGGTTTTCTTATGTTCTTTTGACAGTGATGGAAAGAAAAAAACAATCCAGCTGTGGTTGTCACAGGTGACAATGGATAAATAAGATATGATCTTCTGAATGATGGTGCTAATTAAGTTTTGTCAGGTTGCCAGAGGGACTTTCATAATAAGCTATATCCTGTCCAGGCAAAGATTGCATATTACCAGAAAACCCTGATGGTGAGATCAATAACGGCCTTATACCAGATAAAGATGTTTATGAATTTTGTGCTTAAGTAGAAAACATTGTAATCCCTTCCCAAGTGCATTTTGGAATATCTGCAGCAACAGATAGTCTTGCACATGATCATTTCTTTTGAGGGGAGAAGGCAATTGGGGCTAAGTGACTTATCCAAGGTCACACAACTAGTAAGTGTGTCAAGTGTCTGAGGTTGGATTTGAACTCAGATACTCCTGATTTCAGGGTCAGTGCTCTATTCACTGCACTACCTAGCTGTCCCATGATCATTTCTTTTCTGACTTTCCAACTGACAGCCTGGAAAAGAAACACCTGCACCTGATTTTAAAAAAATTCCTGAAAAGGACAAAGAAAAGTATCGGGAAAAATTTGAGCATTTTCAACAAGAACTGGATAAAAAAGGAGGCCTTCCAGAAGGATCACTTTGATATTGAAGGGCTGAAGAAATCTTTGAGAGTGTAAGCAATCATGAATTAAGACAAAGTTTTGAAGGGGAAAATCACATCCATCTTGAAATCAATCTATAATTAGATAGGATTCTTGATGGACAAAGAAGGTATGTTTCTGCCTTGATCGAAGAGGTCTCTAAAAGAAGATTTGAAGGCCTAGTGCATCTTGGATGACCCCTCAACAAGAATTTGATACTGTGGTGACAACTTAGCCAGATGTTCTAAGACAAGTGAATAAAATGAAGAACTCCATGGATGAAACCCCCAGGCTGGTTAATGGAACCCAGTACACTGGCACAGTGACCCAGATTTTCAGTGATATCAAAGAATACCTTCATGTAGTAAAGAAAGATATTAAATACTTAATATAGCAAAATGTGCCATCAAGTTGAAAGAGCAAAATGCCTAGAACTACCACCATTTCCATCTTATTTACAATATCTACAACACACTTCTTAATATTTGTAATAGTACCTATGATTTTCATTGATTATATCATGTATAGGACTCAGCAAGAAGCAGCAACCAAAATATTCTTTTGATTACCAGTTTTGTATATGTACGTGTATGTATGCCCAGAAGTTTGATTATAAATGAGTGGTTTTTAATATGTATAAATTGTTTCAAAATTCTAAATGATTAATTTTTATTAAAATATATGTTTAAATGTTAAATGGTGGTAAAAATAAATCTTACAAAAAAGAAATTATGATATGATGTAAAGTATTAATAATTTAAATTTGTTCCAGGTGTCCCCAAATTCTTAATGCAGTTCCAAGCATTAGAAACCTAAATTTGTGCTAAGACTTTTAAAACACCTAGTACAGTGTTTTAATCTTTATAAAATACTTTCCTTACAACAAACCTGTGATGTAATTTGTATGATTATTATAAGATTTTCTTTGTATATGTATGTTTTTTTCCCTTTAGGTCTACAGTAGGTACCTTTCCTCTTACTTCTTAACCCTTTACAATCTGGTGTCTGATCTCATAATTTTGCTGAAACTGTTCTGTCCAAAGTCATCAGCGTTCTCTTAATTGCCAAATCCAGTGTCCTTTTCTTGTTTCATTCATCTTGACCTCTCTGCAGCCTTTGACACTATTGATCACTCTTTCCTCCTAGGTATTTTCAGGTTTTCAGGGTCCCCCTCTTTCCTGTTTCTCTTTTTTCCTTTCTCTTTCTCTGTCCCCTTTTCTAGGTCATACCCTCTGACCTAGGTATCCCTCAGGGTTCTGTCCTGTGCCCTCTTTTTTCTCCCTCTATACTTCTTAACTTGGTGATCTCATCAGTTCTCATAGATTTGGTTATTATCTCTGTGCTGATAAATTTCAAATCTATATACTATTCCCTAAACTCTTTGCTGACTGCCCATCTTACATTTCCAACTGCCTTTCAACAGACATCTTAAACTTGACATGTACAAAATAGAATTGCCATCTTTCCACTTAAACTCTCTCCAGCTCCTACCTTCCCTATCACTGTAGAGGACAACATTATCCTCCCAGTCCCTCAAGCTTGCAACCTAAGAGCCATCCTGGACTCCTCACTACCTCTCATTCCTTCCCCCTTCTCCTCAATGCTTGTCAGTTTCACCTTCACAATGTCTCTCAAACATTCCCCCTTCTCTTACTCTGCCAGCTCTCTGATACAGCCCATTATCACCTCATGCCTGGTCTATTGCAATAGTTTGCTGATGGGTGTCCCTGCCTCAAATCTCTCTCCAAATCTATCTTCACCTTCCAAAATCATTTTCCTAAAGCACAAGTCTAACCATGTAAGCCCTGCCACCTTCCTCACCCTCCAGGGGCTTCCTATTGCCTCTAGGATTAAATAAAAGATCCTCTGTTTGATGTTTCAAAGCCCTTTATAATCCATCTTCCTCCTGCTTTTTCAGTCTTCTTATGCCTTGAGCCCTACCATGTATTCTTGAATCCAGGGGCACTGCCTTTGTGATGTTCCATAAACTCGACACTCCATTACTTACCCCTGGGCAGTTTCTCTGACTGTTCCCCATCTTAGAAGGCTCCTCCAGCTCTTGGCTTCCCTGACTCAACTTCAAGACCCAATTAAAATCACATCACATCCTCTACTGGAAGTCTTCCCTAACTCTTCTTAATTCTAGTGACTTTCCTCTGTAAAATAGTCCCTATTTATCCTGTATACAGCTTATTTGTACATATTTGTTTTCCTTATTAGGTTATTTTATCTTGTGCCACTTTTTGTAGTCCTAGGGTTTAGCACAGCACCTGGTTACATAACATAACCAGTGCTTAATAAATGTTTAGTGACTGACTGTACATATGAACTTTTGTTTTATTTTTGTTTTTGCTTTGTTTTTTGAAGGGGGTAAAGCAGGGCAATTGGGGTTAAGTGACTTGCCCGAGATCACATGACTAGTATTAAGCATCTGAGGTCAAATTTGAACTCAGGACCTCCTGACTCCAGGGCCAGTGTTCAATTCAATTCACTGTGCTGCCTAGCTGCCCCACATATGAACTTTTTCAGATGCAGTTAGGTGACCCAGTGGATAAAGTACCTGGTCTCATCTTTTTACTAAGTTCAAATCGGCCTCAGACACTTACTAGTTGTGTGATTCTGAGAAAGTCACTTAACTCTTGTTGCATAAGTTTCTTCTTTTGTAAAATGAACTGGAGGAGGAAATGTTAAACTATTCCAATATATTTGCCAAGAAAACCCCAAATTGTGGCATGAAGAATCCAACATAACTGAAATGACTGAACAACAATAACTTCTTTTTTTCATCCTCTTTAGTGCTATTTCACCTTTCTTAGACAGTTTTTAGTCCAAATATGTTTACTTTTGAAAAAAAAAGTTGGCGGATAAATCTGTTTTTTAAAAGTTTAAAAATTAGGTTTGTGTTTTTTTAATGCTTGCACTGAACTGGCTTAATTATGTCTCATGGAGCTTTCTACAAATTAATTTTTTCCTCTACTGCTCCTAGGAACTCAATTTTTATAATTGAGTAATGTAATTTTGTAATGTATAGTTTTATAGAATAACTTTTTAAAAAAAAGTTTAATTGATGTGTGTAGTTTTTATTACAAATGTTTATAGATTACCACTGCTCTGTGAGAGTTCTCTGGTAAAAAGAAAACAATTAAGTAAAACTAATAATATTGTGACCTCATCTGAAAGTGCATGCAACATTTCTCATCTGTAGCACCCCCCCTTCTCTATTTAAAAAAAACTAAATTAACAGAATTTTTTCCTCTCATTTCTCACACTATTAAAAAAAGAAAAATAAATTCCTTAAAATTTACATGTATTATCAAACAAAACAAATTACCTCATTGACTGTATATATAAACTCTCATTGTGTACCTTAAA
>JAQQSW010024359.1:0-10104 GCA_028646575.1 Pseudocheirus occidentalis | reverse complement strand
ACAGGTACCAAAGGAATGGAGTGCAAATGTCCCAACTTTCAAAAATAAAAAGGAAGAGAGTAGAGTCAGCAAACTATAGATTTTAGTAAATGACTTTAACTTTGATTCCAGCCAAAATTCTAGAAGATCTTACTACAGTATGGTGAGTGAAAATTAAAAAATAAAATATAAAGCAGGGACGTGACTTAAGAAACACTTAACTCCAGGTTCATTTTACTGCTTTTTTTTTTTTTAAGACAAGGCTTCCTTATTTCTCCCAGACTGGAAATAACACCACCCCTCACTGATCCTGGGGATTCCCATATTGGGTCAAATCAAATAAGGTAACATTTAATAGGGATGAATACACAATGTCAAGAGAACTCATAAAATGTTCTCAAATTGTTGAATGGAGGATCCAGTGGAAGATTCATGGGACATCTTGGATGAGACTTCTTTAGGATACATGACAAGCTATAACTGATGTACTTTACATCTTTAGATGGCACACTAATGTTAATGAATCTGGATATTAAAATCCATTTTACATTGTCAGCTCTTCCTCCTCAAGTTTCCCTTCTTTTTTGTATAGTATATTTAAGCATTCTTTGTTATCAGGATTTATTCTCTCCATTTTTAGGTTGGGTTTAAAAAAATGAACTTTACAGGTACAAGTGGGCATAAAAACAGACCAGTAGAAAGACATGAGGACAGGAAAGCTGAGATCACAAGAGAGACAGTCAGATCTGGGGGAAGGAATAAAAAGAGAGGGGGGCAGAAAAGGATATGAAAAGTGGCATAAGGAGAAAAAAAAGGAAGAGGAGAAGGAAGACTAGGAAGGAGGAGTTAGAGGAGGAAGAAGAAAAGAAAGAGGAGCTAGAAGAAAAAGAAGAAGAGGAAGAAGAGGAAAAAGGAAGAAAGGAAAGTGAAAAAGCAAAACACAATGATCCCTAACCATCTCAGTCAACCAGGGGGAACAACTAGACAACTATCCTTTTAAAAGTATTTGGGAGTATTAGTGGACTACAGGTTCCATATAAATGAATAGTGTGATATGCCAGCCACAATTTTGGTTTATATTTAGAGAAGCATAATATCTAGGATTAGGAATGTGATAGAACTGCCTGGAAAAACAAAACAAAACAAACAGTTCATACATGCAATTAATAGCAGCCCTTCAGTATTTAAAGGGCTGTCAATGCAAATAGAATTAACTTTATTGTGCTTGGTCCCAGAAAGCAAAACTTAAAACATTAAGAGAAAATTGAAGAGAGGTAGATTTAGGCTCAATATAAAGAAACACAACCTAACAAAGCTATTCCAAAGTGGAATTGGCTGTTTCAGGAAGTAGACTCCCTGGGGGTTTGGGGAAAATGATAAATGACCACTTCCCGGACATGTGGTAGAATAATCCATGTTTTCAAAGTATTTTGCACTAGATGGCCATTGAGTGCTCCTTCAACTTTGAAATTTTGTGGGTCTGTGACTGAGTACAAGTAAAATCAATGGCATTAAAATAAGAAGAAATCTAGAAACCATCTCAAAGGAAATAGAAGTACAGACACTTCTCTCTTTACTAAGTGGGATATGCAGACCCCTATAGAAAGGGATTTTTATGTTGTTCTAATTTGTCCCAGATGTGGGTAGTCAGGAAGGGGAAACAGGATTCAAGGACAGGTGGGGGCATGAGGCAGAGAAGCAAGAACAGGAGGAAGAATACCTGGATATAGGAAGAAGGTGGGACAGAGGTATGGGGTCTGAAGGGAGATACTGGCAGAGGTGGGGAAAGACCCTCTATACCAGAGCACTGAGAGAAAACAAAAGGAGGAAAGGGAAGGCTGGAGAAGGGACAGGAATCCCTAAGAGCAAGCCCTTAATCTGGCAGCCATGGTTTCTCCCAAGGACTGTTCTGCTTTCTTTTGTTTGTTTTGTTTGTTTTGGTTTGGTTTTGGGTTTTTTAGGGTTTATTTTTTATTTTTGTTTGTTTGTTTTTGGTGAGGGGGTTGAGAGGCTGTGGAAGGTGGACAAGAGGGACTGGAGTGAAGAGAAAGAGCACAGTACTGCAGAGAAAAGTTATCATATATGCTTTTGGGGAATGCAGATTTCTTTCAGAATTCCTTAAGTAAAGTTTAATTTCCAAAATGTGAATTTACATAAAGCAAGAACTGTCTGTACTTCCTCCGTGAAATAAAGTCACTGCTTTAGCAAGCATGATTTTAAATAATCAATTTGATTTCAGCATCATTCATAGAATCCTATATCTGAAGCTCAAAGGGACCTCAGAGGTCATTTAGTCCAATCCCCTCATTTTACAAAGGAGGAAACAAGATCCACGGCATCAAGAGGCTTGCTTCAGCTAGTCAGGGTCAGAAGTTAGATTTAAATCCAGGTCTCAGACTCTAGAATCAGTGATCTTTCTACTGTACTACACTGCCTCCTGACTTCAATGTCTAGTTATTTGGCCTCCAAAAAGAGGAAGTTTATATTTATTTTAAAATAGAATAGTAAAAGTCTATGATGAATTTGAGATCAACCATGTTCCCAAATGCCAGCAAAGAGGAAGGTGGTAAATGAGATATAGGATCAGATTAATTTGAAGAATGGGAACTAATACTTTCTAAAGTTGGAAAGTAATTTGGTATCCTCACTCAGGAGGGTCCCTCTCAGAAATTCAAACTCAATGTCATTTGGACTTTAAAAAATTCATATGTATTGTCTAAGACACTGTGTATGTGTGTGTAAATATATAAATAGATACACACACGTGTATGTGCATGTATGTATAAAATATGTATATATATGTACACACACACACATATATATATACATACAAATAGACAGAGAACAGTGCCTCTAGCTCCCTTGATATGTTAATTGAAAAGGTGTTACCATCTCTAGACAAGTATTTACATGTTAATTAACTTTGGGAAGAAGAAAAACAGTTTATCCAGTTGAAGGTGCTAACAGGCAATCCACTTCCTTTTCATAGAAGAGGGAAAAAGAAAACCCCTCAGTTTAGAAAGAACCTAATCTAATTACCTGCTTCCTACAGATCTGTGGAATTTCACTATCCCTTGACTATGTAGATTTCTCTTAACTAATTTAAGGAGCATGCATTTTAATGAAGGGGCAAAAATGGAGATTGCCTAGAATTTAATGATATCCTAAATGCTTGATCTCACACAGGATCAAAAAAAAGTCTTTATTACATTATGTAGCTAATGGAAAAAGCAAGTGGGCATAAAAACAGACCAGTAGAAAGAGGTGAGGACAAGAAAGCTGGGATCACAAGAGAGACAGTCAGATCTGGGGGAAGGAATAAAAAGAGAGGGGGGCAGAAAAGGATATGAAAAGTGGCATAAGGAGAAAAAAAAGGAAGAGGAGAAGGAAGACTAGGAAGGAGAAGAGGAGTTAGAGGAGGAAGAAGAAAAGAAAGAGAAGCTAGAAGAAAAAGAAGAGGAAGAAGAGGAAAAAGGAAGAAAGGAAAGTGAAAAGCAAAACACAATGATCCCTAACCATCTCAGTCAACCAGGTGGAGGCTGCCATTCCGATTTCTTCTAGATGTGTGCTGTCATCCTTCCTGGGGCCAAAATGAGAAATCTGGGATCCAGAGTGGTGGGAGATGGATGGGGTACATATATAATATGTAATATAATACATATATATATACATATATAATATAATAATCTTTACTCACTGGTTGATATATTATGAATTAACAATAACAATTAATAATAACAATATGAGTTAAATATAAAAGCTGGGTCTCTGTTTCTTGAAATCCCTGACCTGGAAACTGGGGTAGTCTAGGTTCTTGAGACACACTAGAAACACTGAGACCCAGTGAGTTCTGAGTAGAAGATGAGGGAAAACAAGAAATGAGATAGGAGGTAAGGAGAAGAAACAAGCCTTGTGTGAATAGCTCAAGAAAGAAAAAAACAAAGATAGGCAGGTTAAAAGAAAAGGGAGAATGGGAGTCATAGTCTTAAGAGAGGAGAAAAAAAATTGAAAAACCCTTTTTATGCTTAGACTGAAGAATCTCCCTATAAATTCGCCCAATGCCTCCTGAGAGGAAACAAAGGATTACAGGCAGAAATTATGATGTCCCACAGAGAGCCATTATCAGAACCGAGACAGCTGTGATATAGCATCCTTGATCGTCTACATTCAAGGCTCAAACTCAAGGGGAACATATAGGTCTCCATGTTAAAATAAAGCAATCATTTTAGCTTTCATTAAAGAAAATATCACAGTATTATTAATATACAGCAGAGGCCCCATATATTGTGGCAATACCAGTAAAGTTTGCTTTTGGGAGTTGTTATCAATAACAAATACTTAGAAGTTGATAAAGAATAAATAATTAGTCATAAAAGGTTTAACTACATTTTCTTGGGTGCCTTCTTTGTTTCTGAATCTTTACATAGTACTTTGCATTCTCAGAACCCAATTCTCCAGGACCTTCAATCTCTTAATAATAAGATTTCCCCATATATCACCATTTTATGGCAGAGGAGAGTCTCATAAAGGTGGAACAAAGTGGACAGGATTTTTTTATCCCTTAAATTCCAAATGATTTCATGGGGCCTATCCTATTCACATAAAGCCAAATCTCCTAAATATTTTATATTTATTGTGCTCTAAAATCATCATGGATATTCAGCATAATGATACTGTTACCCTGCAAGATGTATGTGTGTGTGTGTGTGTGAGAGAGAGAGAGAGAGAGAGAGAGAGAAAGAGAGAGAAAGAGAGTAAAAGAGAGAAAGATTCTATTTTCTATATTGTATTACCTAAGGCAGAAAAATGGATGGCTATATTCTAATATTTTGATACATAATTCTGACAATTTGACAATTATAAACATTATAATTAATTTGTGCCTTCCTATCTTATGTGAATATATACACATGCTGACACATATACATATATATGCACATTCCTACATGTATTCACCTGTATATGTACACACATATGATGCGAGGAGTTAAATAAAAATTATATTGTTTTCTGCATGGTCCTAACCTAAATGAAATATATTCTAAACCATTCTCGTTAATTCTAGCTTTCTTGGAATCTCCTTTCAACTGATTAATCCCTAATGTCTGGAGGTAACTGACCTAGTGGCAAGCCGTTAGTATATAATCTTGGAGATAGTATGTCTTAGTAGTTAGAGGCTGGAATTGGGGTCAAAGTTAGATTTGGATCCCTTGCACAATAACTATGTAACTAAGGGAAAATCATTTAACCTTTATGAGACTTGCTTTCCTCATCTTTAAAAAAAGGGGCTGATAATACTTGTACTACCCAGGAATAAAAGACTCAAATTAGCTAATGTATGTGATGCTCTTTGCAGCTTACAAAGCACTATGTGTTATTGTTATTGATTGGAGTTTTAATATCTCTAAAATATAATATTTCTCAAAGAAAAATACCATTAACATAAGTTCTGGAGTCCAGATAATAATGATGATGATGATAATTGCTAATAAGTTACATTTATATAACACTTTAAAGTTTTGTTATCATATTAACATATATACACACATATCTACACACACATATATAACAAACTTGGCCACAGAAGCTCATGAAACAAACTTGGATCACTGAGAGTTGATTCCATTTTGGCAGACTCAGTTTTTCCATCTTTAATGTACACATGGAATTACACGGATAATTGCCATCATAAATGCTATTGCCAGCATAGAATACCAGTTTGGTGCATTTACCTTAAATTCCTTCCTAGTCTTCCATCTAATTGAGAACTAGTTGTAAGAGCTAAACCTCTGGGGTCCCAAGACAATACTAGCATAACACTTCCTTTGTGACATTTTAGTTATATAATTTCTCAGTGCCTTTGTTTTCCCCATGTGTAAAAACTGTGGTCTTTGAAAGTTATTGCTGGAAAAATTAGACATTTTTATTGAGAATTCCTTGAAGCCAGAGGCTTCTGAGTAACATATAAATCATGAATCATGGAGGAAAACAAAATCTGTCAGTTTCAGGTCAAAACATACTTCACTTTACCCCCACCCCAAGCCCCTTTTTTCCACCATCATGTAATCAAGACCTTCTAAGTATTTGGAAATTCCTGGTTCAATCTATCCTTGATCACCTCTATCCAGGTGAGTATCAAAAGAAAAAAAACTTTCAAAGTTTTCCATTTACCATATTATTATAATAAATTTGAAGTTAAAAAGTTAAGTCCAAGTCCCTTATTTATCAAAAGCCAAAATGTTAAGTGACTTTCCCAAGGTTACCCAGTTAGAGAATGACAGGACACAAATTCAAACCCAGACACATTGACTTACAAACCATCCTGGAACCTCGAAGTCTGGTTCCTCTCCAAGCCTCATGTAAACAAGAGTCATGTGTTCTGCAAATTTGCTTATCTCAGGAAAAGACTTCAAGGGACCCTAAGACTTGTTCTCATTCATATTTTAAATGACATTGGAGCTAAGTCTTTCTTGAACTTGAGTTCTTTCTATTTTAGTCATTAAGAGAGAACTTAAGTAGTATCATCTACTTCTATTTGAAGTGATTGGAATCTTTGGAGTCCAAAATCAATTTCCAAATGACTAACTCAGTTGGGCTGAGAGCATTTCAAGGTCTAATTGTTGAAATCCACAGCAAAGATTAAAAAGACATATTTAACCACTCACACAGGATAAACTAAGGAGGATTGTTGTCCATCTGACAACAATCAGCATGGCAGATGACCTATTTTACCAGAATCACAGAATCTCAGACTGAGAAGAGGACTGAAAAGTCATCTTGTCTAACCCATAAACTCTTATACATATCTCTTATACAATATGCCCTGGGAGCAGTCATCCAAACTTTGATTGAAAAACTCCAGTGAGGGGAAATCTGCTGCTTTCTAAGGCAGCCCAGTCTACTTTGGAGCATCTCTAATTTTTAGAGAAGTTTTTGAAGATTGAAAATGGATTTCCTTTGGGCCCTAATTATTTTCTTGACAAAATCACTTGTAGTTTAGACATTTTTGCCAGGCCTTATATCTCTCTATAAAAATGCATTCTAAAAGTCTTAGTACAATTTTAAGCTACTACACCAAGACTTTTGGGACATCCTGTACATTAACCTACACAATATATCAGGAGTGCATATATCCACTACAGATGGACAGTGAGCAAGACCCTGAATTAAACACTAGAACACATCTGGATCACATGGGAGACACTTAATGCTTTCAATAATTCCTATCAATCAATAAGCATCTATTACTTGATTACCACCTATGTGACAGTCACTGGTTGCTGCAAATACCCATCTCTTTAATACCAATATTGTCCCAGAGATTTTATATTTCACAGACTGATGAAATGTCACAATCTCATAAAAATCTAAGTTATAAGTAACTCAAAATTTGATAGTAAGGTAATGAGATGTCATTTTATTCATTGATTCTGATGAACTTCCTCCTTCCTCTCCTTAGTTCACTGTTGTAAGAGATGCCTTTTATAAGAGGTATTGAGGGAGAGATATATTAGGAAATGTAAGTGATGTAAAATAATAGACATAAATAAAATTATATATATGTGTATATATGCATGTGTGTATGCATACATACATACATATACACATACAGTATATACCAATAATGACAACTACAGAAATGGCATAAAAGACACAATACAGTGACCCTGACACAAGATTATAAAGGAGAGACAAAGCAGTAAAGGAAGCAGAGGAAGGTATTCAGCTTGTTGAAAGGGCTCCTCTATATCAAATTGATGGTATGATATGGAAAAGAATCACAAAGGTGAATGAGATATGAATATTGAACTTATATGATTCTGATTCATGCAGATAGAAAAAGCATCTCCTGATGAAAATGTGAATCCATTATATTATAAAGATTTTGGAATCTTAGCTTTAAAATTGTTCATTTAAAAAATTAATTTATCTCTCTGTAGAGTTCTATGTGCCTCTGTGCCTCCATGCTATTTTATCAGTAGTGAGTAGTTCTGGATACTGAATAATGGGGCACATGACATTTTTCTTTTCTTTTTTGGGGGGGTTTGCTTTTTTTTTGGAAGGGCAGTTGGGGTTAAGTGACTTCCCCAAGATCACATAACTAGTAAGTGTTGTGTCTGAGTCCAGATTTGAACTCAGGTCCTGCTGACTCCAGGAGCTGGTGCTCTATTCACTGTGAAACCTAGCTGCCCCCACATGGTATTTTTCACGTGTACTTGTGACAAAAAATTGGGAGAGCTATTCTTGCCAATGAGGATCACAGATTTTGAGTTTTATTGAATGGACCTTAGTGTACATCTTGTTCAATGCATTCATTGTATTACTGATGACTTAACTGTATCTCACAGAGGTTAGGTGACTTACTCAATGTCACACCTTGGTCAAGTCACTTAGCTACACAGTTCATGTAGTTAATTAGCAAATCCAGGATCTGAATTCACTTTTTTCTGTCTCTGAGTCAGTCCCCCTTTCCATGACATCATATCATCTAATGAAAAAAGTATCTTCCTTTCTTTAATTATCTTCAGGAGGGAAGGTGAGAAGGAAGAAATACTGGAATTTCAATATCCAAATCAGAATATCCTTCTCTCTGTTACAAATAGCAGAGAAATCCTTGACCAGAATTTCTAACACCAGGAAAGATGCTACTTTGCTGGCCTTTCATGGCTGAGGGGATACATTACTCATTTAAATGGAAAGGGATTTGAGTAGTTTTATGAAAAATGACATGGAGGGAAAGTGATTATTTGAGGAACACACTTGTGAAATAAAAATGGGACAACTGTTGAGGAAAAGGCAGGGTGAGGAAAGGCTCTAACTGGCCTGCCCTGCAGTTTTCCCCTGTATGTACTCAGTCTTAAAGACAATAAACTTTATAATGAAGCATTGATAATATCTCCTCATTTAAGCTAACAGGCTTACTGTGTGCTCTACCACTGAGTATGCTGTTTTAATTAGAAAGATGGATTTGGGAGTTTATATGTTCTGTTGTGCTATAATTCCTGCCTTTACAGTAATTTTCTCCTGCTTTTCACACTATAATGTGCCATAAATCCTAGTTAGGCTGCTTCACTGGCCTGTTGCTAGTCAGAGTCAATCTTTCAGGCCTTTCGTTGCCATGACAACCTTCCACCACACTCCTGCTCCCTGGAATATGATACAGTCTCCTGGGGAAATTGCTATGAACTTAATCATTGCGTGGATTTAGACCCCTGATGCTCCAGTTCTGCCCCATCTCTCTATAACACCCATTGGCTTTACTCCTGTTCTCTGTGTGTGTGTATGTGTGTGTGTGTGTGTGTGTGTGTGTGTGTGCATGGAAACATGAGAGAGGAAAGTAAGCAAGCAAACCAGAGGATCTTTGAATCCTTCAGCCCTCTTCAAAGCACCTTCTTGAAAATAAGTGCCCTTAGTTTGAAAGCCCAAACAAATCCAGCACCTGTAAACTATCGTTCTCTCCTGCCCTCCCCCAACCCTGTTTTTTTCTCCTAATGGTTTCCTAGTTTTTTTTTAATATAATCCCTGGGCACCTCTGCAGTCTCCATATACTCTTCTTCAGATTCCATTTGAATTCATATTCCCAATGTATTACTCCTCCTCCTTATGTATTATGCTTTCCTTTCTTCAGAATCTTCTCTCATTGCTTTTTACCTCTATCCCACCCAACTATTTTCCTTTAAAGCAATATAATAGAGAACAACAAAAATCACAACACAACTCCATCACAATAACCCTGGACTATCAGTCAAGAGACCTAAATTGTAGTCCCAGGCCTATCATTAATGAATTGTGTGACAGTGTAAATCATTTTAGATCTGTGTTTCCATTTTCACATCTCACATTACATGTGTAAAACAGGGGTAGTAACATCTTTCTTAGAGATGTGATTAAAACTATTATGAAAAGTAAATTGAAGGGGACAATGCATGAGAAAACAATGTGAAGATTGTAAAGCACAATAAAAATATGAGACTATATTACTCTAATATAATAAGCTAAATTCAATTAGTCGAATACACTAATAACAGCAACATTAATAACATCGTATTTCTAGCACATAAAGGTTAATAAAGAACCTTCCTTGCAAACAATCTTGTGAGTGTAGCTGTGCTAATATTATTATAC
>JAQQSW010024358.1:0-10104 GCA_028646575.1 Pseudocheirus occidentalis | reverse complement strand
AGAGAGAGAGAGAGAGAGAGAGAGAGAGAGAGAGAGAGAGAGAGAGAGAGAGAGAGAGAGAGAGAGAGAGAGAGAGATTAAGTGAAAGGCAACAAAGAGCTGGTCTGCTAGGGGGTTTCTACCAATGTTGATACCTGACTCTGCCTTTCCCCAGAGGAAAGGTATTAACATTTACTGGATAAGGTGAATGAGCACATCACCTCCTTGTCACTGGATGGTTTCCAGAGACTGGGAGACATCACCAACTGGAGCAGGAGAAGTGGGGACAGAGCCAGCATTTTAAAGAAACTACTTAGTGTCTGGTTCAATAGAGTAATTACCTTTAACGCCATAGGCGGCCTCTCCTGAGTGAGGCCAGGGCTCAGGAGCCAAGAACCCGAGGAGAGTGCCTGCCCACCCAGTATCTTTGGCAGCAGGGTGCTGGCTTTGAGCTCCTTGCCTGTGTTTTTGGCTGACTCTGGGCCCAGAGGGAGGGCAAACATGGGAGCAAAAAGGCTCAGCTCCTCTTTTTACTGTGAGAAGGAAGGGGGTCACAAGCCTGGGAATGAAAAAGCCTGAACTGTGATTGTTGTTCTGACATTAGGCCCACTGCACATTGTTGGGAAACTTTTCTTGATCTTTACCTATAAAATGGGATTGCCTATGTCTCTCCCCTCCACCCCCATTCCACAGGATGGAATCGAGACAATTTAATGTTTAATAAGGCGTCTCAAGGAGAAATGAGCCTCTAGCCTGGAGACCGCCTGGTGCTCTGGGGAGGTCCTCCTTAGGTAAAAATCTAGAAGGGCCAGTTTTAGGACTCAAGGCCCAGTTGTCTGGGTCATGAACCGTCAACAATCTAGGTTTCCAGAGGTGTCTTTCCCTTTCCTGGGTTACTGTTTTAGCATTTACCGTTCAGCGAGCATCCCCAACATAGAGTGAGAAGGGGCAGGACGTAAAAAGAGGGTTGATTTAAAGTCAGCCCATAGAGAGGCAGCAGCATGGGGGGTGAGAGCTGGATCTGGAGAGGGAGAATCCTATTTCTAGGGCTGGAAGGCACTAGAGGGCATCTAGCCCAAGGCCTTCATTTAACAGTCACGGAAAAGGAAAAAACAGAGAGGTAAAGTGATCTGCCTGAGGTCCCACAGTCAGCACGCAGCAGGGTTGGGATTTACATGTAGGTCCTCAAACTCCAAAGCTAGCACCCCCTTTTTCATTCTCTCTCCAAACACAGGTCACTTGTGTGGTCTAAGGCAGACAGACCCCTTTGTACCTCTGAGCCTCAGTTGCCCCCTCTGTAAAGTGGAGCTAGAAATACTCAAGAAGCTCCTTTTGTGGGGTTCATGTGAGAAGGGTATTTTACAAGCCTGAAAGTGTCATGATTATTAGCCTTCTTCATGGTTCGAGGAGGAAGCAGGTTAAAGCTGTTAATGAAATTGAGGTTTTGGATTTCTCTGTGGTTTTCCTCCGTCTGGGTGACCCTTCTCCCCTGTGACTGTCTGGAGTGGAGGATCATCTGATGGGTTGTGGTGTGAAGATGATGCCCCTGGAATGTTATAGGATTGGCAGCTGGCCAGCTGGTGTTTCCTGACCATTCTCTGTGTGCTGATGGTTGCTCTGAATGCTGTGGATTAATGCAGATCATAATAATGACCCACACTCACAGAGAGTTCTTGAAGGTTTTCGTTTGCTGCTGTGGTTCTTTTTCAGCTGTGTCCAATTTTTTGTGACCCCGTTTGGGGTTTTCTTCACAAAGATATGGGAGTGGTTTGCCATCGCCTTCTCCAGCTCATTTTGCATATGAGGAAACTGAGGCAGAGTTAAGTGACTGGCCCAGGGTCACACAGTGAGGCTGGATTTGAACTCAGATCTTCCTCACTCCAAGCCCTGCATTTGGTGCACTCGCCACCTCACCACCCTAGCTTGATGATTTGCAAAGTGCTTTCCCTGCATTATTTCAATCCATCCTCACTACAACCCTGTGAGGCAGACACTCTTTATTATCCCCATTTTACAGATATATGAGGAAAGGCCGGCAACTAGAAGTGACTTTTCCCAAGGTTACACCACTTAGTGTCTGAGACAGGCTTCAAATTCGGTTCTTTTTGGATCCAAAGCAGAGGCACTATGCCCACCTTCCAGGAACATATTCTCCAGACCCCATAGGTAGAATGTTATAGCTGGAAGGGGCTTCAGGCAATCATCTCAGTCCAAGATCTTTCATTTTACTGAAGAAGAAAGTAGGGGCTTAGGAGCCAAGAGCTGGAAGGGCCCTCAGAAGTCATCTGACCCTACCCCCCCATTTTATAGATGAGAACACTGAGGCCCAGGGAAGTGCAATGGAATACCCAAATAGGGTCAGAGGTGGGATTTGAACCCAGATCCTCTGCCCCTGGAGCCCCTGTACTCTGCTGAGATGAAATGACTTGCTAAAAGTCACATAGGAAGTAAGTTACCCAGTCAAAAGCTTCAGACTCTAAATAGAGCTGGTGTATAAATGTACAACCAACCACCACCAGCAGAGTGGCATAGGAAGGTGGAGGGGCAGCCCATGCTATGGTGGAAATAACATTGGACTAGGAATTGGTTAGGAGGCTCTGACTTGTAGTCCTGGCTGTGTCCTTGCCATGTGGCTTTTAGGAATGTCCTTTTCTAGGGCCTCAGTTTTAACCTGTGAAAAATGAGGGGTTGAAGTAAGCAATAGTACCCATAATGCTTTGGTTCTAAGACTTGTGACCTTAGAGGCAGGTATAGCTTGAAAGCACTCGGGTTGTCATGAAAAAAAAAATACAGATTTTAGAGTCAGAGTGTGTATCCATCATAGAAACTGTGCTCTGACAAGTTATTACCCACCTCTAGGCTTTGGCTTCTTCATCTGTCATCAGGAGGACTGGACTAAATTATTTCTAAAGCCTATAAATCCAGTTCATTCATTAAACCAGCAGTTATTGAGAGTCTGCTATGTGCAAGGCTTGGAATTGGACGTCTTGGGGCTTCTACCTGGGGTGGGTAGGTGGGATATATTTACGAAGCTAAGATGTCTTACCAGTTAATTTGAGGAGGGAAAGAAAAGGCAGGTCAGGCTTCCCAGAGGAGGCGGCACCTGAGGCAAGCCTTGAAAGAATCTATAAAGAATTCTAAGAGGTGGTGTTAAGGAGGCAGTGCATTTTAGGCAGAAGGGGAAAGCCTGTGTGAAGGCACAGGGATGGGAACACCCTATTATCTTATATGGTAAAAACTAGAGTAAGTGCTAGGGAGATGTTTGTCATCCTGAACTCTCTCTGACTTGCTGTGAACCCCGGGCATAATTATCTGCCCTTTCTGTCTCATTATTTCAGCTGTCAGATGGGGACAGATATACCAAAGGGCAGATTTTCTTGTAAGGAGCAGAGGATTCTTAGAAGAGAAATGTCTTGGCCTCTCTGTGTGAAAGGGAGGTGGGGGAGAGGCAAGAGGTCCGGCCTGGTAGTGAATGAGCCATATCCATCAGGACCCTTCAGGATAAATGCAGGTGCCCACACCCCATCCCATATTTATTTCCTGCTGTGTTGGGTACCCAGGATGCTAGCCTCAGGGGGCTTCGTCAGCCAGGCTAGTGAGCATCGACCGCAGCCTCTAGTCCCCGCTCATGCCTGTTAGGGTGGCCAGCTTACCCCTTTGTTCTGGGCTCCAGAGCCCTTTCCTTTCCAGCCTTCTGCTTCCCTCCACAACCAGGCAACTTGGTGATATGATCGGTTTCCATGGCAACCAGATATAATGTGTCCTCACACTCTCCCTTCAAACCCCACCCCCAGACAGCACACACTGCTGTGCGCAGTCAGCCCGTTCAGCTGCTTTATCTCCAGGAATTAGTGCTGCCTTCTTCAGCCTCATTCCTCAGTCTCAGCCTGCTGGATCTGAGCCTTATTTCTCCAGCCCAATTATTATGATTGTCCCTTGTGACCAGGTGATCAGCACCATGAAATTGAGGAGGGGGGGAACTGAGCTGGGGACTAAGCATCGGGGGATAAAGGAGAAGAAAGGCCCCTGTCACCTCTGTCCTCTGGGATCTGTGCAGGACAGAGCTAAGTCCTGTCAGCTCTCAGGTCTCTGAGCCCCAAATAAAGCACTTGAGACTAAGGAGTGACCAGGCACCTCCCTCTTAATGGACCTCTCCTTTCCTGCTTCTCCAAATCTGTGGTGTCCTGGAAGGTCAGGCTCTCAGATAGCAGTACTGGTTCTGCTGCTGCTTACTTTGGGCACGTCACTGTGCATTTCCATGGGTCTCAGGAACCCTCTCTGCAAAGAATTAGTCATCGTGCATCATCATTGGCTGGGCATTGGGGAGACAGAGAAATAACATTTAGGACAGCTCCTGCCCTCGGGTGTGTGTGTGTGTGTGTGCACGTGTGTGTGTACACATATAAATTCTCTCTAGATATGTTCTCTGTCTATTCCATGTATCTTCTCTCTATATTTTCTCTCTCAATATATATTCTTTCTCCTATATATATATTCTCTCCAGATGTGTATTTCTCTGTGTTCTCTGTGGCTGTATTTTTCTATGTATGTATTTTCTCTATGCTCTTCCTTCGTATGTTCCTATATGTGTATTGCTTGCCCTCTGTGTACTCTCTTATGTATATGTTTCTCTATATCTTCTATGTATATATTTATATATATTCTCTCTATATGTACACTCTATGTATGTATACCAATTTATATATATGTATATTTTTCTCTCTGTATATTCTCTCTACATGTATCCTCTCTATGTGTATATATTTCTCTACATTATATACATAGTGCATATGTGTGTATACATATATACCTGTACCTATAGCTATACATTCTCCCAGAAGGGAAACAGAATTCTGAAGACCAAGTTGGCCTGGATGACCTCTGAAGTCCCGGCTGCTCCCAGGTTTGAATGCTAGCCGTCCCTCAAGGCCCAGTGCCTGTTCCTCATCTCCTCCTTGGAACCTTTTCCAGTTACCCCCTCCTACACAGCTCTCTCCTACTTCTCAGAAATCCTATGCCGCCTGTAGTCAGGGCCACACAGCAAAACACTTAATTGTTCTATAATTATTTCCCACGTTTTATTTCCTCAAATAGATGATCACAGTTCTGGGAGCACAGGGACATTGTCTGTATCTCCTGATGGAACTGGCATGATGTTGGGCAAGGATAGGTATTCCTTTTATCGAGGGGACTTATAGGAGAGACCCCAGATGTATATATAACCCAGTCAAGTTGGGCATGAGCACAGGGTCAGCAGCTGCCCACACTGATCTGTGAGGAACCCTGCCCCTTCCCTCCTGATGTCCTCTCTTCCAATGGACCCAGCTCTTCCCTCGTCACATACTCAGGTCCGAGGATCCTAAGCCCCAGGACTGGAAGGGCCGTCCACCATTGCCTGACCCAACACCCTCATGTTAGGGAGAGGTAGAAGCTGAGTTGGAGAGGTCAAGGGAATTACTCAAAGTCCCAAAGGTAATAAGTAGCAGTAGCAGGATTTGAACTTGGTTTCCTCGAATCCATATCCAGCATTCTTTCTACTGTGCCCAGTTTTTCCTTGCCTGTCCCTGACAGAACTCAAAAGATTAGGACCTAGGGGCTCTTTCTGTATTTGATCAGACATCCTTCCCACTCCCCCTACTCCCTTCTCCACTGTCAGTTCCAAGGACTCAGCCTGAAGGAGAGAACACTTTTTATTTTGATCACATGGGAATACATACACTCACATCCTTCCCATGTGGAAGGACAGCAGTGGAAAGAATAGGGCAGTCAAAATAAAAGATATTTCACCTTCAAGCTGGGTAACAACATAGATATCTATAGCTGGAAAGGACTCAAGAGTTCTAGTCTAGCTCCTTCATTTTATAGATGAGGAAACTGAGAGCCAGAGAGAGTGTGACTTGCCCAGGGTCATACATCATGTGGTTGGGCTGAGATTTGAACCCAGGTCCTTTGACTCCCTACTTTAATGCTCTTGAACTGCATCTCATATGACTTTGCTTCCTGAGCTCTATGCTTCTTCCATGCCCCTCATATATATATCTTTGCTGTTCTCACTGTCTTCTATACCCAAAATGTCCCTGGTCCCCTCCTCTGACTGCTGGAATCCTATCCATCCTTTGAAAACCTAGTTCAGAGGGTCAGAGGTTTGCACCTGGAAAGAATCCTATCTATCCTAACTCTCTCTTGTTATAGATGAAGAAACTGAAACAGAAAGAAGTTATGATGTAGGAACTAAGTAGCGAAACTGAAATTTGAACCCTGGTCCTTTGAGTTCAAATCCAGCATTGTACTGCCCTTCAAATGCCTTTTCTTCCATGAAGCCTTCCCTGATCATCCCATCAAGTGGTAGTGATTTTTTCCCCACAAGGAACTTCACCACTCTCCTGCATCTTATTATTCAGTATTATTATTTTTGTATGTGCCTCAGCCCTCTAGTAAGATGTAGGCCACATGAGGTTGGGAGCTATCTTATCTGGCCTTTCTATCTCCCATATGCTTATGTCTCCACACAGTAATCATTTAGATGTTTAAGTTGACTAACTAAAAAAAATAACCTTTTTAGTTCTTGGGTGCTCAAGTAGAACATATGCAATGAATTATTAAAGGGATGGCATGGTGAACTTGCAGAAGAGGAAGCCGTGATCAGGAAGAGCAAGCTGGGTCATGCCATACTAACCTCATTCCCTTCCTTGACAGGGGATTACTAGACCTGTCACGGGAATGTTATAGCTATAATTAACCTAGCAAAATATTTAATACAAAGTTTCTCATTCTTATTCTTCTGGAAAAGATTTGTACTTTCTAATGCCCTGCTTAGGTAAATTTGGAATTGGTTAAATGACTTCACCAGTTATTGATTCTGGGCAGCTAGGTGGCAAAGTGGTTAGAGCACTGGTCCTGGAGTCAGGAAGACCCAAGTTCAGATGCAGCCTCAGACATTTACTAGCTGTATGACCCTGAGCAAGTCACTTAACCCTTTTTGCCTCAATTTCCTCATCTGTAAAATGAGCTGGAGAAGGAAATGGTGAATCACTCCAGTATCTTTGCCACCAAAACTCAAATGGGGTCACAATGAGTCAGACATGACTGAAACAACTGAACAACAATTATTGATTCACTGTTCCTTTGGAAGGCAGTCTCTGGAGGTGGGGGTCTGTTTTTGGGAATGTGAAGTTGAACATTTTTAACAGTAACTTGGATACAGGCGTAGATGGCATGGTAATCATGTCTGCAGATGGCACAAAGCCGGGGAGATAGCTAACATTGTGACAAAGTCAGGCTTCGAAATATTGATAGATAAATGTTAAAAGGCTTACACATGGGTTCAGAAAATCAGCCTCCCATGTGCAAAATGAGAAACCTGACTGGACAGGTTAATTTGAAAAAGATCTGGGGGATGTTACCAAGAAGCAAGGTTAAGTAATGAAAAACTTCCCAGCACCTTGAGGTTTTGACAAGCGGAACGGGCTGGTATTGGGGGGAGAGGAGGAGGGTTCCCCCTCCTCACTGGAGAGCATAGGTGATGTGTAATAATCTTCTGTACAACTGAAAGGTTGCATTTTAGTCCAAGGGCCATGGGGAGGTTTTGTTTTTTTTTTTCCTAATCTGGGTTAAAGAGATAGAAGGTATCACAGGGATGTCTGGAGGCAGTGAGCATGGAGGGCCTCTTTAAAGTCCACAGGTGGGCCCTGAGCAAGCCATTCAAAGCAGTTTTCCAATGATTCCCTAATGGGGGCTAGAAACACCTCACATCAGAATATTCTTCCTTCCATTCATGTCAGATGTGGGGAACTCTGGGAGAGGAGCTTTACCTGTCATGTTAGGTTTGGCCAATGTGTTTATGGGCTTTGCTGAATCATTTTTCTTTCTCTTTGTTTGAGGCAGGAATTCTTAATCTTTTTGTGTGTCATGGCCCCCTTCATTGGTTTTGTGGCGAAGCCTGTGGTTCTTTTTCAGAATCCCAATTCGAAATACATAAAGTAAAATACATAGGATTACAAAGAAAACTAATTATATTTGAAGTAAGTTTATGAAAATATGTTTTAGATTTTGTGATATAGTTCACAACCGCTGAAATCTGTGGACCCAAGGTTAAGAACTCTCTAATGAGGGATGGTTCTCTGGAACATGGAGAACATGGAGAGGGGTTGGCCTATATGAGGAAATGTTGCTGTTCTGTCATTTTAGTCTTGTCTGGCTTTTCGTGACCCCATTAAGAGTTTTCTTAGCAAAGATGCTGGAGTAGTTTGTCGCTTCCTTCTCCAGCTCATTTGACAGATGAGGAAAGTGAGGCAAGCAGGATTAAGTGACTTGCCCAGGGTCACATAATGAATGAGTGTTTGAGGCTGGATTTGAACTCGGGAAGATGAGTGTTCCTGACTTAGACCCAGCGCTATATTTCACCACTGTTGGGAAATAAAAGCAATGTGAAAACAAAAGATAGCAATAAGTTTTAAAGGAAAAAAAAGAGACGCTTTCTTACCTACTCTGGGACTCTCAAATACTTGTGGAGTTAGGGTTCAGGGAGTCTGAACTCAGTGACCATCTCTTGGGCCCCCAGACCTGGGATGACCATTCAGAACCCTTCCCTTGTGCAACTCAAACTTAGGGAGGTGGGTGGTCCAGCCCCTCAGGGGGCCATCACTCCTCTTCCCTTCTCTTCCTTTACTACAAGCTCTGGTTGACTTGATTCCAGGACTGAATGAGTCTCCTTTGGGCTCACCTCAGATGTAAGGAGGGAGTCTTGGGTCATGTAAGTTCTTGGGTGGTCTCTTGACTCACTGCCTGCACATTGAGGGTCCTCCAGAGCACACTAGGATGTTGAGGGGCTAGCACAATGGTTATCTCTGATGGGATAAGAAGCATGTTTGTGTAGCACTTTTAAAAATATATATATTTTTAATTTACAACATTCATTTTCACAAGATTTCAAGCTACAAATTTTCTCCCCATCTCTCCCCTACCCACCACCCCAAAACAATGATCCCACTAAATACCCCTCCCCCCATCTGCTCTCTCCTATATCCTCCCTCACCCCCTCCAACTTTCCAGTAGGGCAAGATGGCTCTCCGTACCCCAATACCTGTATATCTTACTTCCCAGTTGTGTGTAAAAAAAAATAAATAAAATAAATAATGATTTTTTTAAACATTTGAGTTTAAAACTTTGAATTCTAGATTCTTTCCCCTCTTCCCTCATCACCCACCCCTACTGGGAAGATAAGCAATTCAATATAGGTTGTACATGTGTAGTTAAACGCAAAACATTTCCATAGTGGATATATTGTGAAAGACTGACTGTATTTCCCTCCAACCTATCCTGCCCCTGACTTGTTCTATTTTCTACTTTGACCCTGTCCCTTTTCAAAGATGTGTGCTTCTAACTACCCTCCCCCCCAATCTGCCCTCCCTTCTATCATCCCCTCATCTTATCCCCTTTCCCCTTACTTTCCTGTAGGGCAGTGGTTCTCAAGCTTCCTAATGTCTCAACCCTTTAATAGAGTTCCGCATGTTGTGGTGACCCCCAACCATAAAATTATTTTTGTTGCTACTTCATAACTAATTTTGCTACTGTCATTAATCTATCTGATATGCTGGATGTATTTTCATTGTTACAAATTGAACATAGCCCACAGGTTGAGAACCGCTGCTGTAGGGTAAGATACCTAATGTATGTTATTCCCTCCTTAAGCCAAATTCAATGAGAGTAAGGCTGACTCATTCCCTTTTGCCTTCCCATTCTTCCCCTCCATTGTAACAATTTTCCCTTGCCTCTTTTATATGAGATAATTTACCCCACTTTGTCTCTCCCTATCTCCTCCCTGTTACAGTTTTTGGGGGTCAGGCTGTATAGGTTTCACCTATACCCTTCCTCAACAGGCTTCAGGCATCCCCGGCTCCCGGCTTCCACTTTTTCCGGGAGAAACAGCTGCACAGAAAACTTAAGACACAGGGCTTGCTTCTTGCTACTTTCTCTTAGGCTTGGCGTGGCTGGAACTGTCTCTTCTTCTCTAAGCTTGGTGCAGCTGGAACTCTCTCTTCTTTAGAACTCAACACTTGCCTCTAGCCACTTTCTCTAAACTTGGCGTGGCTGGACTTCCTTCTGCTTCCGGGTAGCCTGTATTTA
>JAQQSW010024357.1:0-10105 GCA_028646575.1 Pseudocheirus occidentalis | reverse complement strand
TCTTCCAAGTCAACAGGGGAATTCACACCTTTTCACCAATGGACAGAGTTCTATACTTAGCCCTAAGCATCTGATCTACTTAGCCCTAAGTATCTGATCCACTTAGCCCTAAATATCCAACAAATTGATTACCATTACAAACCCTTAGGGTTCAACGCACAAACTGGAATGCTATGTGTTCCTTGATCAGTCTCCATTAAGTCTTGGGGGTGGGGGGGTATCTGTATTTGCCTCAACTGGACTCTTTTGAAGCTTGAGGGGATTTAAGGTAGTGTACAAGTTATGCCTGTCTTGATTGACCTCATCAAGACAGGGGCAGTTGCCTTCCCCCTTCTTGCTGGCCCCTGCAAGAATGGTGGTTAGGGAAGGCTGTAGGAGTTGGTGCTCCCATTATCAGCAACCCTCTTGGGAGAAGAACAGACTAGAATACAGTAAGATCAGTAACCCCTCTGAAGCGGTCTTCCTGTCCTTCTTCTCTGACCAAATCAAGAGAGAACCTGCGCTAGCAGGCTTCCTATGTGTTTACCTGTCTTACATGCCATTTGACTGAATCTAAACTTCACAGAACAAATCCCCTCAATAAAAGAATTTGTTCTGTAAAACTTGGACTCAGTCAAAAAGTCACATCCAAGGACCTAGAAGGCTACATGTAGTCTTGAGGCCACAGGTTCCCCACCCCTGCTCCACA
Organism: Pseudocheirus occidentalis; assembly: GCA_028646575.1. NCBI lineage: Eukaryota > Metazoa > Chordata > Mammalia > Diprotodontia > Pseudocheiridae > Pseudocheirus > Pseudocheirus occidentalis. The sequence goes on along the minus strand of JAQQSW010024357.1, from coordinate 9,417 downwards.
CTATAGCAAGGAGTACCTCCCCCCAAAATATATATATATATATATAAAACTTCAAAATTGGTGAATCATCAAACATTTTTTGCTTCTCCTATATAGGAACAGGGAAGGGAACATGGTGTAATAGAAAAGGTTCCACATTTGGAATCAGGAGCCCTAGATTCAAATTCTGACTCTAATACATATCATTTGACCTGTTTCTTCCCACTTGGAATTATATCCTCCAGATAGGGCATCTAGAAATCTCATTCCCAAACCCTGGAACAGTTAATTTACTTAGTTTTGGAATTCTCACCCTGAGTCTAAGTTTTGTCATTTAGAAAGTGAGTACAAACCCCACCTAGCACATGACATTCAGCTGGCCTTAAACTAGGGCATGCTTCACATCCCATTCTGCCATTCACCTGGGCCATCCTGCCATTTGACCTGCTGCATCACTCATTATCAGTTTCAACCCCACATATCCAATCTGTTGCCAAGGTCTGCTAATTTCACCTTTGAAACATGTCTCAAATAACCCCCCTTCCCTCCTCTTATACTACTGTTACCCTGGTGCAGTCCTCCATCACCTCATGTGATTTTACTACTGTAATAGCCTGCTACTTGGTCTGTCTGCCACAGATCTCTCCCGACTCTAGTCCATCCTCCAGTTACCACAGTGAATTTCCTAAAGTACAGGTATAACCATGTCACCCTCATACTTAGAAAATTCCAGTGCCTCCTATATTACCACCAGAATCAAATATGAAATCCTTTTTTGGCATTTAAAGTCTCTTTAACCTGTCCTCTTTCATTTCTTATGGTCTTCTTGCACCTTTTAGTACTTCCCAAATACTCTTCAATTAAGGAACATGTTGTTTCACATAGAAGACACTCCATCTTTTGGTGCTAGGCATTTTCTCTGGCTGCCACCATGCCTAGAATGTTCTTACTCCATATCTGAGGCAGCTGGTGGCACAATGAATGGAGACCTTGGCCTGGACTTTCCTGAGTTCAAAAGTGGCCTTTTACACTTTCTAGTTGTGTGACCCCAGGAGGTCTCTTAACCTGTTTGTCTCAGGCACCTGGTATATAAATGCTTATCCCTTTATCCTTTCATCTCTTCCTCTGGCTTCCTTCAAGTTCAGCTACAATCCTACCTTATGCAGGAAACCTTTCTTTCTGTCTCCAACATCTAGGACAATATCTGCATAGAAAGTGCTTAATAAATGCTTGCTTACTGACTGGCCAGAACATTGTCTTCTTGTGTCATTTTTTTACTGATATCTGTGACCCTGACTCCACAAAGATCTGTAAGGTTTCCAACATTAGTAAGTGCTACTTTTTGGAAGCAAATTGCATCATATTTAACTTTCTAGAAAGTCATATGCGTTTTCTAGTGCCATTGGAAATTTTCAAATAAGCTTTAATATTGGTCTTTTTAGTGATTATTGTTCTGGAATAGTTATACATAATTCCAATCTCCCCTCAAAGCCCTACAAAGACTAAATGGATCATTTTCCCTGAAAATGTTCATTTTAAATATCCTTCATGCTAACAGTTTTTTCTTTCTTTGTTCTATCGTGAATTGTCAATACTCATTTCCTAGAAGACATCCTTTTGGAGCCAAACAGAATATACTGGGTGAATAAGAGATGGGATGTTGTTTTCAGTCACAAAGTGTTTTCTCAATTCTTTTAACCCAGTGTTAAAAGTATTCGAATAAAATACATACTGAGTCTTTTGTTGAATTGATTAATTATATCCAGCTTCTTCCGAAACTATGTGCATGAGTGTTCAGGTGTATCTCCTAGCTGACAGGGATTTTCTTTTGTTGTACATTGGTACTAGAGTTAAAAACCTGTATTGAAATAGGCATACACAGTTTAGGCGAAGAGATATTCAACTGAGGTCATTGCGAATCATTTATCATATGGGAATTTCATAAGGAGTCAAGATTTTTTAAAAGTTCATTTGCTTTTAAACAAAAAGGTGTCTTTTGCCAGAATAAACAACACTCCCAGATGCTCTGTGAATGTCAGTGGCCCTACTCACACAACACACCCACACAGACAAGCTCATGTTCATGCACTAGCTCTTCCATATGCTCATGGCTTCAAAAACGCCTATTGCTGGCAAGACAGGAAAGATCACTGTTCAAATGAATTTAAGTGCCCCCCTACCCCCAACTCAGCATTTTCCTTTTCAGGCCATTAGATATATTTCACTTTGACATGAGTGTACACACACATACATGCAAACACACTTGCTTCACAATTCCTAAAATGATAAATATAGCTAATTATTGTGAAATAACATGTAAATCATGGCAATTCAGATTCCTAGGAAAATATGCTGCTTGCTTCTCCCCACTGACTCTGGAGAACATATATTCCCTAAATGCCTCCTGCTACCACCTCCCACATTCTGTCCCAGTTCTAAATTCATACTAGTGTTGAGGAGAGCCTCAATCTTTAGTCAGCTTCTTTGCATGCATAAAAAGAAATGTGAGAACTAAAAGAAAGGTGTAAATTAAGCCACCCAGACAAGGAAAAATACATGAAGGAAGGAAACACGGTGGAATCCCATTTTTGACCCTGGAGTAAGTTAATAGCCAACATGTTTTAAACTTAGGAGTTTCAAGATAGAAGGGACCTAATGGATCATATAGTCCAACTAATTTGTTTTATATATAAGGAATCAAATTTCCAGAGGGGTAGCAGGAGAAACAAAAACTTAGTAAAGTTTTTTGAAAAGAGAGAAAATTTCAGCACAAATTGGCACACACCCTAGATCTGAAGAGAAGAGATTCCAAATAGTTTAGAGAAAGAATAGGTATGACCCCGTGGACTAAAATTCTGTAAAGAAAGTCAACAATCAAGGTATAGAAAATTCTTGAGAATGAAATTCTGAAGACACAAACAAAAAGAATGCTAACGAGAATGAAGGGAAAGATAAGTATAGTGTCTATTCCCTAAAGAGAATGAGGTGTATACATAACGAATCCATCAAACAGCATAAAATCATTAACATTTTATATGATAATAACAACATTCAGAAGTAAATAATAGAAAGGTAAGTCTCATTCAAAATAAATACAAAACAATACCTAAATTGGGAAGAGTCAAAACAGAGAAAGAAAATTATAGACCAATTTCCTTCATGAATATAGATGCAAAAATTTTGAATAATTTATTAGAAAAAAGACTACAGCAACTTATCATAAGAATAATATACTTTAATCAGGTAGGATTTATTCCAGGTATGCAAGGCGGGTTTGATATTAGGAAAACTATCAGTATAATCGACATATCCACAATAAAACTAGTAGAAACTATATGACTATCTCAATAGATGCAAAAAAAGCTTTTGACAAAATAGAACATCCATCCATCCATTAGAGAAATGCAAAATAAAACAACTCTTAGGTACTATATCTCACTGGTCAGACTGGCTAACATGACAAAACAGGAAAAACATAAATATTGGAGATATGAGAAAAGTGGGACACTAATGCATTGTTGGTGGAGTTGTAAACTGATCCAGCCATTCTGGAGAGCAATTTGGAACTATGCCCTAAGGATTATAAAAATGTGCATACCCTTTGACCCAGCAATACCACTTCTAGGGCTCTGTCCTAAAGAGATCATACAAGTGAGAAAAGGACCAATATGTACAAAAGTATTTATAGCAGCTCTTTCTGCAGTGGCAAAGAATTGGAAATCAAGGGGCTTTCCATCAATTGAGGAATGGCTAAACAAGTGGTGGTATATGAATGTTATGGAATATTATTGTGCTATAAAAAATGAGGAGCAGATGGACTTCATAATAACGAGAAGAAACTTATATAAACTCATGGTGACTGAGGAAAGCAGAACCAGGAGAACTTTGTACACAATTACAGACACATCATATCTGTGATGATTGACTTTGATAGACTGGGCTACTCTCAGCAATGCAACGTTATAAGAGAACTTCAAAGGACTCATGATTGAAAAGGCTATTCACATCCAGAGAAAGAATTAAGGAGGCTCAATGTAGATTGAAGCAAACTATTTATTCTCTTTCTTTTTCATTTTGTTTCGTTCCTTCTTTCTCATTAGTCATTCCATTGGTTATAATTCTTCTTTACAACTTGACTAATGGTTGATGTGAAGGTATAGGTAGAACCTATATCAAGATTGCATACACCAAGGGGAGGGAGGGGGAGGAGGGGAAATTTGGGATTCAAAAATTTGTGGAACTTAATGTTACAAACTAATAGTAAATAAATTTTTAAAACAAATTTAAAAATAACTACAAAACAGGAGTCAATACACCAAGATACACTCAAGACTTATACATAACACACATACACACACACACACACACACAGAGAAAGAGAATGAGAGAGAGAGAGAGTTACGAAATATCCTTCAAAGACATAAATAATGGTATAAACAATTAGAAATACATTCATTGCTCATGACTGGGCCATTCCAATATACTAAAAATGATTGTACTACCTTCATGAACTTTTTGACTTAGTACCATAATAACCAGACTACCAAGAAAGAACATATGTTAGGGAAAATAATAGCAAAATACATTTTAATGTAAATAAATGAAAAAAGAGCAGTAATGAGCAATGATTAGCACTGTCAGATTGCAAAGTATACTATAAAGTAGTAAAAATCAAAAATATTTAGTACTGGTTACTGAATAAAAAAGGAAGTAAGTTAAGCAGACTAGATAAGGAAGAATCAGAATTAACTGTACTTAGTGACTAAGTTGTTCAGTGAAGTCAAGAACATAAATTATTTGGAAAAGAACTCCCTATCTGACAAAATTTTGTAGGAAAGCTACAAAATGGTTTGGTAGAAATGATGTTTAGCCCAACATACTACAGTAAACTCAAAATGCCTATTCAACTTGAATAAGGTTCACAGCATAAAAAAATGAAGAGAAGCAGAGCAAATACCTTTCATAGATATGGCTGGAAGGTAACTGTTAATCATACAAAAGAGAGGTGATCACAAAGGGTAGAAAAAATAATTTTAATAATGTGAAACTGAAAAGCTTTTGCACCAGAGCCAATATGGTGGTAGAAGGAAGAAGTAGTATAGCCACGCTCTTGTCCTTAAAACTCCTCCAAATGTACCCACAAAATGCGCCTAACCAAATCCTGATGGAGAAATTTAGAAAAAGCCCAGCCCAGGTCGGAATAAAGAGACAGAGAGAGGTCTGTGGAAGTTGGGCCAAGTGCATGGCACACAAGAAGCACTCCAGAGCCCTGAGAGAAGCTGTGCAGTGGGGCAAGAAGAACTTCTCTTTCACATGTTCCACAGCATCCCCACTACTTATTTGAGGTATCTGTGCTTCCTTGAGGGTAGGTATTCCCCACTATGCATTCATGCTGATTTTCCTTCTTTTACTACATAGTAGTAAACCATTGAGAATTATTATACTGTCTAACTTGGTGTCCTCAGTCTCTTAAGCAAATTTCTAAGCAAATGACTCCAAGATCCATATGTCTAATATGTCCAGTCCTACTTTCTCTCCTGAGTGTTAGACTTACATCACCAACTGACTTTTAAATACCTCAAAGTGGTTGTTCCATAAACATCTTGAACTCAACATGTCCAAAACTCATTACCTTAAACACACACACACACACACACACACACACACACACACATCTCTCTTGACTTCCTAACTTTCTTAGTAATGTTGAGAGCACCATAACTTTATCTGTTACCTAGGCAGTCTTTGTGTCATCTTCATACGCTCACTTTTACTCACTTCACATATTCAATCTCTTCTCAAATATTTCATCTCTACCTTCATAACATCTCATACCCGGCATCTGCCCTTATCTATACTCCCATGGTCACCTGATACAGGTCTTCAACACTTCACACGTAAACTATCACAATAGCCTTCTGGTTGGTCTCCCTGCCTCTTCTGTATTCCCACTTCTATGTATCCCTGACTCAGTTGTGCCCAAATGAGTGTCCTAAAGCACATGTCTGAATATGTCACCTTCTTGTTAAATAAAACCCAGTGGCTCCCTATTAATACAACTAAACATAAATATAAACTAAACATAAACAGCTTTGACATTTAAAATCCTTCACATCCTGGACCCATCCTACCTTTCTAGGCTTGTTTTAAAAACAGTCCAGTACACCGGCCCTGGAGTCAGGAGGACCTGAGTTCAAATCCGGTCTCAGACACATGACACGCTTACCAGTCATGTGACCTTGGGTAAGTCACTTAACCCCAATTGCCCTCCAAAAAGCTTTTTTTAAAAAAAAAACCAAAACAGTCCAGTAACGTTGGCCTTCTTGTTGTCCCAGAAACAAGGTGCTTGTTTCCAAGCCCTGTGCTTTTTCATTGCTGTCCCCCATGCTGAGAATCCTCTCCCTCTTACCTCCCTCTTCTAGTTTCATTGGTCTCCTTAGGGACTCAGTTCAAATCTCGCCTTCTACAAAAGGTCTTTCTCAGACATTCCCACTCACTCTCTCTTCCCTTCCTCCTAAGATTACCTTTCATTCAAACTCTATATTCCTGGTATACATTGTTCTGTGCATGCTGCCTCTACCATTAGAAGGTGAGCTTCATAAGGATGAGGACTGTATTTTCACCTTAACTTTGGATACCCAGGGCTTAGCACAGTGACTGAAACATAGTAGGTACTTCATGTTTCTCAATGTAGCTGAAAAGTCCTTAAGCTTGCAGTCTATGTGATGAGCCTTTGAATGAAGCCAGGTTCATCCTCAGCCAACAGAACCATAAGACATCATCAAACCTGTACTTGATCTGTGCCCCACTGCTACAGTCTTTAAGAAACTACCATTAGGTGGGGCAGTGGATATAAATAGAATTGGACCAGGGGTCAAAAAGACTGAAAATCAAATCTGGCTTTAGATAACTTACTGCCTGTGTGACCCGGGGCAAGTCACTTAACCCATGTTTCCTCAGTTTGTTCATCTGTAAAATGGGGGTAATAATGGCACCACCACATAGGGGTTGGTAAAAGTATCAAAAAAGATAATAAGTGTCAAGTGCTTAGCACAGTGCCTGGTACACAGTAAGGAAGGACTATGTCAGCTATTATGAAGCACTGAATGAGAACTTTCGTGGAAGATTACTCAATGGGAAATAAATCCTTGAGATTTAAAAAATAACAAACAGAACGTAACTTCCCTCCTTTATGGAAAATAAACAACCGGGGCCATACTACAGTAGAATCTGTTCTAAATGGAAAGGAGTGGTTTATTGTTCAGAATAGGTAGAAAAACTCAGAAAGAAGAGATTTCAAGTCGTATTGCAAAGATTCTGGAAGAGGAAATTTTAAGAATCAGAAGTTCAGCACCTACAGCTCTGCAAACATGCACAGGAAGAACATTTTGCCAATTAAACTTTACCCCTGAAGGTATGACAAGCAAAATGCGTTCATTTTAAGGCTCAAACATTTTTCAAAAGTTTCTACATCTGCAATGAGTTCTCAATACACATAGCCTTCCATTTAATTTCTCTCTTTATTACCTGAGCTATCTGAGGTGCTATCCAAAAATGGAAGTAGAAAGAAACTTGTGCTGACAAGTGTGGCAGGTCACTTAATCTAGTGAGCTACTCTTTGAAAAGATGAGCATATTCGCATTAGGTCTAGAGCCCAAAAAAGAGCTGGAGGAGTTTGGCAGAGTTCATTTGTCTTATTCGGGAGGTAATTTTATTAGTGACTTCTGCCTCAGGCTCTGCCCTCCACATTTTAAAGTCGATTTGGTTAGACAACTTGTCCCCAGTTGTTGTGTGGTAAATAGTTTTGAGAGCTGAGAACATTCTTATTCTGACAATTAAGCCAAAAACATTCAGATTACCAAAGAATTGAAAGGTATCACTTTGATATTAAAAAATACAAGGTTATGCTATTTACTGGGCATAAATGATAATTATATTTATACAAAAATTATAAATAAAATAATACAATAAAATATAAATGAATATTATAAATTATTTTTAAAGTATTATATTAAATGGTTACACCCTAATTTTCCTGATAGATTATTTAGTCTCTGTATTGGAGGGGATCATACCACTGAATTTTTACTCTAGAGAAAGAAAAGCTAAGCCTCTTTGCATATATTTTATTGGAAACCTTTGAGTGCACTTCAGCAACTGTCCTAAAAGATCTAATCATCATAACCAAACATCATAAAAATACTTGGCTAGCTCAAAACAACAGCATTGCCAAAATTCTGGATGTAGTGGGTGTTCCAGGAGGACCAGCACCTCTGGTGTGAGGATCACTGAGCCCTCTGCAGGACTGCTCATTCAGTTCTGGCATTCAACTGACAACTCAACTCTTACCTGTGGCTCTGAGAAACTGTTGCATGTGCACTTGTCACACTCTGGCAAAAAGCATCTGGGCAGACAGGCTAAACCAGGTTGAGGCTAACCCACAGGCCTCAAACCCTTCAGGGAGTTAGGGGTTATCTACCCCCAGCATGTGAAAACCTTTCCGGAAGAATGGGTAAAGGAGAACAATTTGTTCCAAGGGCCAAGAAGGTAGCTGAAGCAGGTGCTGTGATGCACTTAGAGCCTGATCAGGCATCAAAGACACCAAGATCATCTACTGCATCAAAGGCCATCCCCAGTCACCCTGACTTTTTTCTTGCCCCTGGATTTAGATTTAAAAAACAACACTTATTTTCCTTTATGATGCACTAAGCTATATTTTTCCTATTAACATTTTCTACACTATACATAAGAAAAGGAAGACCAAATGCCACTGAATATTTCCTCAGTTCAACACAGTGAAGCATCCATGTAGGACAGGCTAGACACCAAATGACCAGGAAGAAACACTATGCCTAGCAGACAATTACGGTCAAGATTCTGTATCACTTGGCCAAGCTACTGTTCAACAATAACAGATAGCATGAGGTTGCACTGAACAGCACTATGATCAATGAATCCCATCTGCCCTGGCTTTTCATAGATACAAAGAAATACTCTTATTGCTCTGTGGTCCTCCATTTCAGTGGCCACACTAAGAGGTAGCATGGTATACTAGAGAGAGACACAAAGACTGAGGTTCAAGTCTTACCTCTGAAACCTACTGCCTATGAATGAAGAGAGTACCCAAAGACGGTTAGGGTTACCTGAGACCCCCAAATGCCAACATGCCGGATCCTATGGAAAGAATTACACTCAAGTCTTCTCAGGCAAAGAAAAACAAAGTTTATTGAAGGTTCAAATTTGCCATATGGGGTAGACTTTTATAAATTTTAATTTATTTTCTTGTTTACATCATTCATTTCCACATGGTTTTGAGTTACAAATTTTCTCCCCTTTTTGCCCCTACCCCCCAGCCCAGAACATTGATCCCACTGTAAGACCCCTCCCACAATCTGTTCCCTTTTATGCCCTCCTCCAACACACCTCTAGCTTTCTAGC
>JAQQSW010024356.1:0-10105 GCA_028646575.1 Pseudocheirus occidentalis | reverse complement strand
GCCTCCCACTGCCTCCTTGCCCTGGGAGCAGTTTGGCCGGACCGTTCTTCTCCTCCCCATTTAGCAAAATCCACTGACCTTTCTCTTAGCCTTTTTTTCTTCTGGCCTGATAAATGTGGTAATTGTGCCTCCAGTGCAGCCGATCTTCTCTCCTATAGCTGCAGTTCCCCGCCCGATGCCCCAGGGCCTGAGCCGGCCAGTTTCGACCACAGGTCCCAGACTGCTGGGAAGAGCCCCGCCTGCTGCACTGCCTGTAGCAACAGATGTGCTTTCTGTCTTGTGGAGAGTTTTGGAGCTTGAAAATCTGTTTAGTGTCCCATTTTATGAGGTTTTTAGCATGTTTGTGTGGGAGCTGTGGTGCTTTGCTGCTTCTATGCCGCCATCTTGGCTCCGCCCATCCCTGTTATATTGAATCTTGATATTATTTGGTAATGAAGAGTTGAATCCATCATAGTTTTCAATACTCAGCACAGCAATATGGATTTTAACATGTAAAAAATGACATGGTGGAACTTGGTATGTCTAATAGGATTTTGTCTCCAGTTGTCTTCTTATAATCTCCAGATCACCTCAGCTCCTCCTCCACTGATCAATCTCCTCCCACTGGTCAGTTCCCCTCAGTGCACGTGAGAACCATGCTAGATCTAGGGTTATAGGGTATTTAAGGAAGGACTCTGCAATGCAATAAAGGTCAGCTGCTGTACACCTGTCTCTTGACTCAATCCTTCCTGAGACTACCCCTTAAGGCTGGCCCTTAGGCTACTAGGAAAAGCAGCCACTACAGTCTTGCTTTTATTGAACTAAAAAGTTGTTTTCCTATAACTTCTACCCACACACCTCTCCTGGCTTTACTGTCTAGAGCCACTGAGAATAAGTTTGTCCATGAGCAGTTTGGTGATGCAATAGGTAGAAAGCTGGTTGGACATGGAGCCAGGAGTAAATGAATTCACATCTGGCCTCACACACGGGACAGAAGTGCAATTCATTTAACTTTTCTTCTTCTCAATTTTCTTATCTGTAAGCCTGTAAAATAGGGATAATAATAGCATCTCTCCCCCCTCCCTTCCTGGGTTTGTTACGAAGATAAAATGAGGGAAAATTTATAAATCATTTTTCAAATGTTAAAGTGTTATACGAATGTTAGCTAATATCATCATATTACTTCCCTTCAGATATGATGGATTAGAAAAATGAAAAAAATTAAGTACCTATTGTGTGTATAGTTTCAGAGAAGGAACTATATTGAGAATACAAATATAAATGTGGAACAGTTCCTGCCTACAAGGAACTTCCATTCCAATGGGGAGACAATAAGTACAGGGGGATAGTGGCCAAGGAGGGAAGTTTTAGTCTGGGGATTCAAAGGGATGGTGAAAGAAGGGATGTTCTTTCTGGTGGCAGTATTTATTGATAACTGTTTCTAGAGTAAGAGGTAGAACGCATAGTAGGAGGCAGAGAAGTATTCATGTATCAGGAAGAAAGATGGCAAATGGTGGCTAGAAGTGAAGCATGATCTGGGACTAGTTATCTAGAAAGGATCTGTGAGTTTGTTCTTACTTACCAATCTGGGCAGCTAAGCCATAAGACTAGTTCCAAAGCTTTAGCGAGTCAACTCCTATGTTCCTTGGAGAACTGATCCCAAGGGTGCTGTTGCAAGAGGGGAGAGAGAGAATGACAGAGCAGACAACAGAAGGTCTAGGGTGAATGGGCAGGGAAGACAGATATCATATCCTATATCTTTTTTTCCATGGAAAACATCCTTAGGAGAGCATTTCTCATAAGAGTATTTCATGTGCCCTGGTTCTCTTTCCTTTAGATTATTTCAGTTTATCATGATAAGTCATACATAGAACATAGCTTATGAGATTTACATTGGCAAGGAACCTTAACAATCTTCTGTTCTGGTCCTTCTTCACTTTTTGCTGTCATACATGGATCCCTTGGCAATCTGGTGAAACTTATGGGATCCTTATCAGAACAATGATTTTTAATTGCCTAAAATAAAATTCTGGAGATTACAAAGGCAAATGGTTGCATTGGAAAAAATTAAAATTAAATGAAAAATAAGCTTATTGACCCCAGGTTCAGAACTCCTGATCTTTTGTATCTCCTTTAATTTTCTAGGAGTGGAAACTGAGATTCAGAGAAGTTCAGTGATCTCCTCAATGCCTTGCATGTAGTGTAATGCTTCGTATTTAAATACTAGCCCTATGCCGACACGTTTAAGGGCCTTTCCATTACACTGTGGTGCCTCATGAAGTGCTTTCAGAATTATGAAAAATTAAATTGTTCACAATTGTTTCTGTGCTAAGAACATTTTGTTGTACTCTAACCTTTTGAAATTTACTAATCCCTATAGAGCACACATGGTAAATCTCAGTAAGTGAAAATATTTTGTTAACAAGAACAACCCTTTTCTCACCCCTTGGGTATAAATAGGATTTTGTTGCATGGCATGGGACTTTTTCATTTAAACCAAGGACCTTGGCTTGAGTTGAATAAAGTTCTGGAGCATCTGGAGTGGGAAGGGATCTTCCTGGAATTAGATATACCCTGAACCAGTCCCATTTGTCTTCCAGGTTGGTGTTCAATGGAAACGACTGGTAAAATGTTGAGAAACCCCAGGAATTAAAAGGATACCCCACCACCATTTCTGGGCTGTCCAATCTGTAACCTGCCCGAGATTAAGTTGAAAGACTGCATCCACAGTCCCTCACAGCTGAGAAGCCTTTCATAGAAATCATTCACCTTCTGATTTCCATGCAGCTGTAGCTAATGTCACTAACCCATTCTGCGGGTGGATATGATTTTCTTTCTGATAGAATTTGATGAACATATAGGACAGCAGCAAATGGACAAAGGCAACTTTGAACAGGTGTGATTAAAAAAAACACAACAACACATACCCTTGGTTCACTCAGTTGGATTCATTCTTAAATAGAGTAATAATATTTTTCATCTTAGAGATTTCCATTCACTCTCTGTGCATTATCCTGTTTTATGGATAACAGGAATAAAATAAGGAAAGACTTTCCTTATTATTATTAGAGGTGATAATTTGCGGTCTAAGTATGTTGCCATGGATACCTAAGGAACGCCCCCCCCCCAAAAAAAGACTCAGGCTTGGGAGTTGGGGCTTAATCCTGAGGTGATTTTCAATAGCACCAGCTGTCCAGAGCCTGAAAGGCGTGGCAAATTATACCATTATTGGAGTGAAATGGTATGGCTAAGCTAATTATTTGTGGGCTTTAGACACAGGTGTTCATAAAAGACAGAACGTGACTCCTAATCAAGCCTGACTCCAGCAGAACAACAGCCCAGCGTGAGGCTATCAAAGAGTTGTTTGTAGTCTCCTCCATTTCAATAATAAAAGAGGCCACTGTGGGCCTTCTGTTCCTGGCACTGGAGATGTTGCTGTTAGTTTGCCATTACAGGTAATCACATTTGGGGCTTCCTGGGGGCTTCTTAGGCCACTCTTAGAGATTTGTTTTCAGTAATATTTTATTTGACAAGCCACACAACAATTTCAAGGATTGTACAAAATTCATGTGTAATTTCATCTTTCTGCTTAGCACTGTCTTGGGTGGATAAGTTGGCACTGAGGAACCCAGGCTGAGAACTTTCCCACAAAACGTTGTGCTCAGGTTGCACCATATTTCATGTATTTTCATGTCATGCCATGTCACTTCAATAAGTGGAATCTCCATGGTACCTTAGCAAGTGCTTTGGAGAACCTGTTCTTCCCTCCCCTTTCAATCAATAGTATTCAATTCACTGAGCGGGAGGAGTCTACTGCTGTTACTATGTGGGCAGCAATTGAGCTTTTACATTGAGACTATGATGAATGGTTCAGTTTAATAGAGCGGCCTGTAGTTGCCTAAACTTTGGATTCTTTTAATGTCCAGAGACCATTAAAGAAGTTTGAAGTCTGTAGCCACCAGTGTTATAAGAGAGATTTATGAACCCAATTACTAAGCTTCCAAATAATAATGACCTAATGGATTCATTATCCTGACACTGTTTGGTAATGAAGAGACCTGTCCATTGTAGTTTTCCATGCTCAGCACAGCACATATGGATTTTATAATGTAAAAGGATTAGGACCATCACATGATAGAACTTGGAATACACAATGCAGTTATATCTCCAGATTTCTAATCCCCCTTTACCCTCCCTCCCCGATACTGAATCCTAACACCTCAAGCTCTTAGATAGTGAAAACTGATTTCTGCCCTAAGAGTTGTGTATAGTGAAGTACATCAGCTATTATAAATCAATGTTATGTTCACCTATGTTAGGGAGGAAACAGAATAGACTATATCACTATCAAGGAGAGACAGAGATTTCTGCCTCCTAACTTGATCTGCTTGTGCTTTCATTTATTTCCTTCTGTGGGTCCCAACACTTTGCTTATCTTCTCTCTTGCTCATTGTACCTTTTCTTCTAGGACCCCTGTGGAGCAAGAGGCTGAATTTTCCCAAATGTCACTTACTCTGATATGCTTACAAAATAAACCCTCCCTTTTTTTTGAAAGTGGAAAAAAACTCCAAAAGTTGCTTCAATCTCTATTCAGACTCTATCAATTCTTTCTCTGGAAATGGATAGCATTTTTCATCCTAAGTCCTTCAGAGTTGTCATGGATCATTGTATTGCTGAGAATAGCTAAGTCATGCACAGATGATCATCCTACAATATTGTTATTTTGTACCCATTATTTTTCACTTTGCACCAACCCATATCTTACTAGGTTTTTCTAAGAGCATCCTTGTAACGGCAGCACAGTAGTACTTGGCTCCTTGTTTTAGCTAATCAAGTACCTTTGAGTCTCACTTTTGTTTTGTCAAGTCTCTTTGTTGGAAACAGCATACATTGTGTTACCTTTCTAGGTCTAAGGGAGTTTGGAGAAAATCCCTGCCCTTAATAGACCTAAGATCATCACATGGAGCCCATGGTGGGAGGAGATTTCTGAAAGAGCAGAAGAGGAAGAGTGGAACAGGAAGAGGCAGAGCAGATAAAAGCTCAAGCACTAGCTGAGACCAAGCAGGGCTAAGAGAGAGAATGTTTGTGATGTTGGCACTCTATTCTTCTATGTTGGTGTTACTTCATCAGACAGAAGCATACTGTCTTTTGAATTGTGTTACTTTGTCAGACAGAAGCATTCTGTCTGTTGATTTCTTAGAAAGGAAGTGAATTGAGATGATAGTACTGGTAATGTGTGTAAATATTGTTGTTACCCTGTTCAACCTATTTTCCCTAGAAACTGGGAAGAACTTGGGGTGGAGCAGTCCCTATGAACTGCAACATGGAACGGGAGTGGAGAGCTGCCTACCTATGAATCCAGGCAAGAGTTGGGAGCAGGGAAGAGGGGCTGTCAGGTTTGGAAGCCAATCTTGAGTCAAGATGAAAGAGAACTTTACTTGGGTACTCAGTAGTGACTGACAATATTGTAACTTACTGTGACCTAGGGGTGAATGGCCTTTGTATTTTCCATTACCCCTTAAAGATAATTAGTTTAAGGATGATTATGCCTTAAGGGCGATTGGCTTCAGAATGATTGGTATGTCATGTTCTTGTGAATGTTGTGCTTTAGTTTCTTGAATGTTCTGCTTTAGTTTATTGCTGAATAAATAGAGAGTTCACTGTGCTATGCAATTAGATCCCTAAAGTTATTCATAGCAGCAGTCCTCAGAAGAGCCACTCATGACTGACTTTACATTCTTGCTCATCATTTCTTGTAATACAAGAGTATTTCATCACAATTACACACCACAATTTATTCAGCTATTTCCCAATTGATTTGTATCTCCTCAGTTTCCAATTCTGTACCCCCAGAAAAGAGCTGCTATAAATATTTTTTGTACATATAGGTCCTTTTCCTTTTTTGTTTTACATCTATTTATGGATACAAACCTATAAGTGGTATTTCTGTGTCAAAGGGGTGTAACGCCCCATGCATACATAGTTTTATACCCTTTTGGGCATAGTTCCAAATTACTCTATAGAATGGTTTAATCAGTTCACAACTCTGCCAACAGTACCTTAATGTCTCATTTTCCCCACATCCCCTTGAACATATATCATTTACCTATTCTGTTCTCTTATCTAGTTTAATAGGTATGAGGCAGTACCTCAGAATTGTTTTAACTTGCATTTCTCTAATTAATAGTGAGTTGGAATATTTTTTTCATATGGCTGTAGGTAGGTTCAATTACCTCATCTGAAAACTGATTATATCTTTTGATCATTTATCATTTGGGAAATGGCTCTTAATTTTATAAATTTGACAATTTCTTTAAAATATCTTTTTAAAGTTACTATTGCTAACTATATTTCACTTCATCCCATTTTCCCTACTCCCATTTATTCCACTCTCTCTCCTTTCACCCTATCCCTCCTCAAAACTGTTTTGTTTCTGCTTACCCCTTCCCCCATTTTACCCTCCATTCTATCACCCTCCCCCCACTTTTCTTATACCCTTCCCCTTCTATTTTCCTCCAGGCTAAGGTAGCTTTATATACCCTATTGCCAGTGTATCTTATTTCCCAGTTACATGTAGAACATTCGTTTTTAAAACTTTGAGTTCTACCCTTCCTCCCTCCCTACACATCCTGATTTAGAAGGCAAGCAATTCAATATAAGTTATACATATGTAGAAATGCAAAACATTTGCATAATGGTCCTTATTTTCTTTCACTCTGTTCCTCCTTAAAAGTGTTTGCTTCTGATTACCCCCTCCCCCAATCTGCCTTCCCTTCTATCAACCCCCCTCTCTTATCCCCTTGCCCTCTACTTTACTGTAGGATAAGATAGATATCCTTACACAATTGAGGGTGTATGTTATTCCCTCCTTAAGCCAATTCTGATAAGAGTAAGGTTCCCTCATTCTCTTGTGCCTCCCCTTCTTCCCCCCTACTGTAAAAGCTTTTTATTTCCTCTTTTATGTGAGATGATTTACCCCATTCCACCATTCCCTTACTCCCAGTACATCTCTCATCCCTTAATTTTAATTTTTTTAGATATCACCCCTTCATATTCAATTTACTTGTACATTCTGTACACACACACATGCACACGCACACACACACACACACATACACACACATATTCCCTACTACTCCCCTAATAATGAGAAAAGTCTTATGAATTACAAACATCATCTTTTCGTGTAGGAATGTTAATAGTTCAACTTCAGTAACTTCCTTATGATTTCACTTTCCTGTTTACCTTTTCATGCCCCCTACCCCTGGCTGTCCCTTCTCCCATTGGCTAGGAGTCAGGTTCTCAGTCTTGGTGCAAAATCTAATCCAATGGCGGATAACAAAGAAGCCCACCACTATCTCCTATTGGCGGGGAGGTAGGAAAGGAAACCAAGGTATCGTCCATGGCCTTATTTGGTAAACATCAAAACAGGTAGGGGAAAAGGTCACAAACAAGGGTGGAGGTAAAAACTCTTGTAAGGGGCCTAATGAAGATGACAGCAAGGGAAGGGGGAAGGGTCTTAGGTTGTGTAAATGCAGGATTCAGTCTCTGGTTTCCAGACAGTTTCTCTCCCTTCTCATTCTGAGGAGTCTTCACAGAGGGTGCAGAGAGTGTACCCCACTCACTTCTCTTGAATCTTGTATGTGAAAGTCAAATTTTCTATTTAGCTCTGATTTTTTTTTCTTAAGTACATTAAATTCCTATACATCATTGAATATAAATTTTTCCTCCTCAAGGATTACATTCATTTTGCTGGGTAGGTGATTCTTGGTTTTAATCCTAGCTCCTTTGACCTCTGGACTATCATATTCCAAGCCCTCTGATCCTTTAATGTTGAAGCCACTAAATCTTGTGCTCTCCTGATTGCAGCTCCACAATATTTGAATTGTTTCTGGCTGCTTACAAAATTTTCTCTTGGACCTGGGGACTCTCAAATTTGGCTATAATATTCCTGGGAGTTTTCATTTTGGGATCTCTTTCAGGTAGTGATCAGCGT
Source organism: Pseudocheirus occidentalis (assembly GCA_028646575.1). Lineage (NCBI taxonomy): Eukaryota > Metazoa > Chordata > Mammalia > Diprotodontia > Pseudocheiridae > Pseudocheirus > Pseudocheirus occidentalis. The sequence continues at coordinate 2,130 of JAQQSW010024356.1, read as the reverse complement.
ATTCTTTCAATTTTTATTTTACCTGCTGGTTCTAGAATGTCAGGAAAGTTTTCCTTTATCATTTCTTGGAAGATGACATCTATGCTCTTTTTTTGATCATGGCTTCAAGGTATTCTAATAATTTTCAGATTGTCTCTCCTGGATCTATTTTCCAGGTTAGTTGTTTCATCAGTGAGATATTTCACGTTGTCTTCTATTTTTTACATTCTTTTGATTCTGTTTTATAATTTCTTGATTCTCATAGAGTCATTCGTTCCAGTTGTTCCATTCCAACTTTTTTTTAAAAATGAACTTTTTTTAAATTTTTAGGTTACATCATTCATTTGCATGAGATTTTGAGTTACAAATTTTCTCCTGGTCTTTCCCCTACCCACCACCCTGAAACAGCATGCCACTGTATACCCCGTCCCCAGATCTGCTCTCTCCTATATTTCCCCCTGCCCCCCATCAACCCTCTGACTTTCTTGTAGGGCAAGATGGATCTTCCTCCCCCAGTGCTTGTATATCTTAGTTCCCAGTTGCATATAAATAATGATAATAACAATAACAATAATAATACACACTTTAAAAAAACATTTGATTTAAAAACTTTAAATTCTAGATTCTTTCCCTTCCTCTCTCATCACCTCTCCCCCACTGGGAAGAAAAGCAATTCTATACAGTTTGTATATGTGTATTTATGCAAAACATATCAACAATGGACATGTTGTAAAAGACTAACTATATTTCCCTCCCTCCTATCCTGTCCCCCCTAACTTGTTCTATTGTCTACTTTATCTCTGTTCCTTTACAAAATAGTGTGCTTCTAACAACCCTCCCCCCAAAATTACCTTCCCCTTCATCATCCGCCCTCTTATCCCCTTCTCCCCTACTCTCCTGTAGGGCAAGATACCCAATGTAGAGAGTATGTCATTTGTTCCCAAAGCCAAATTCAATGAAGTAAGGTTGACCCATTCCCCTTTGCCTTCCTGTTCCTCTCCTCCATTGTAACAGTTGTCCCTTGCCACTTCTATATGAGATAATTAACTCCTTTCTGTCTCTCCTTCTCTCCTTTCATTATATTCCTCTCCCACCTCTCAATTTCGCCTTTTAAATATCATCCATTCCTATTCAATTGATCCTGTGCCCTCTGTGTATGTATACCTATACACATATATACACACACTTACATATGAATTCATATGCATATACATTGTCCTATATAGACATATGTGTGTATACATACACATACATACATTTATATTCCCTTCAATTATCCTGATTCTCAGAAAAGTTTCATAAGTTAAAATTATCATTTTTCCATGTAGGCATATGAATAGTTGAACTTTGTTAAGTTCCTTATGATTTCTTTTCCCTGTTTACCTTCTCATGCTTCTTGTATATAAATGTCAGATTTTTACTGAGCTCTGTTTTTTTTTTCATCAAGAATGCTTGAAAGTCCTCCACCTCATTGAATGCCTATATTTTCCCCTGAAACATTATGCTCAGTTTTGCTAGGTAGGTGATTCTTGGTTTTAATCCTAGATACTTTGATCTCTGGAATATCATATTCCAGGACCTTAAATCCCTTAATGTAGAAGCTACTACATTCTGTGTTATCCTGATTGCATTTCCACAGTATTCAAATTGTTTCTTCTTGGCAACTTGCAATATTTTCTCCTTGATCTGGGAACTCCAGAACTTGGTTATAACCTTGCTAGGAGCTTTCTTTTTGGGATTTTTTTTCAAGAGGTGATTGGTGGATTCTTTCAATTTCTATCTTGCCCTCTGGTTTTAAAACATCAGGGCAATTTTCCTTGAGAATTTCTTGAAGAATGATTTCTAGGCTCTTTCTTTGATTATGGTTTTCAGGTAGTCCAATGATTTTTAAATTGTCTTTCCTGGATCTATTTTGCAAATCAGTGGTTTTTTTCAAGGAGATATTTAATATTGCCTTCTATTTTTTCATTTGTTTGGATCTGTTTAATAGTGTCTTGATTTCTCATAAAGTCATTTGCTTTCATTTGTCCCAATTTAATTCTGAAGTAATTATTCTGTTCAGTGAGCTTTTGAGATTCTTTTTCCATCTGGCAAATTTGACTTTTTAAGGTGTTCTTCTCATTGGATTTTTGGACCTCTTTTGGCATTTGA
>JAQQSW010024355.1:0-10105 GCA_028646575.1 Pseudocheirus occidentalis | reverse complement strand
TTTCTCATGAAGTCATTAGCTTCCATTTGCTCCAATCTAATTTTGAAGGAATTATTCTCACAGTGAGTTTTTGAAATTACTTTTCCATCTGGCAAATTTGGCTTTTTAAGGCATTCTTCTCATTGGTCTTTTGGGTCTCTTTTGCTATTTGACTTAGTCTGTTTTCTAAGGTGTTATTTTCTTCAGTCAGGTTGATGATTTTCTTTTCATTATTTTTTGCATCATTCTCATTTCTCTTCCCAGTTTTTCCTCCACTTCTCTTACTTGATTTTCAAAATCCTTCTTGAGCTCCTCCATGGCCTGTAACCAATTAATATTTTTCTTGGAAGCTTTTGATGTAGGAGTTCTGACTTTGTTATCTTCCTCCCATTCCATGTTTTGATCCTTTTTGTCCCCCAAAAAGGATTCTATGGTCTCCTTGTGCTTCCTTTGTTTGCTCATCTTGCCTGTCAATTACTTGACTTTTGAGCTCTTTGCCATGGTAAAATTCTGCTTCTAGATAGGAGAGCTTTGTACCAAATCCTGGGGTTTTCACAGATGTTGTCAGAGATCTGAGGAGGGAGCCCTGTCTATAGACAACACAGTGGCAAACTGGCATTTCTCACCCCTGGACCACCACCCAAGAAAGTGACCCAGATCCAAGCAGGCCAAAGCAAGAGTGATTATTCTCTGAATGCTTGCTTGGTCCCCCTATGATCTGAAGGGCAAGAGCTCCTGTGGCAGCCTCGTGGTAGCTGCTGCAGCTGCCACACCTCTGCCACTTCTTGCACTAGAGGCAGGGGCTGGACTGTGACCTTCCTTTCCAACAGAGTTTCCTATTAAACTTTTACTTTCTTTTTGGCATTTATGGGTTGAAAAGTCTGGAAACTGCCACAGCTGCTGGTGATTCACTCTCCTGAAGTCTGTTCCAGCCACTGCTGCGTCCCTGGGGCCAAAACCACCAAAACCAGCTCTCAGTGTGAACCCTTCCTGTTTGGCCTGCCAGGCTGTCTTCAGGGGGGGATTTGTTTCTGTCACTTTGCGGGTTCTGTAGCTCTAAAATTTGTATAGAGTCATATTTTATAGGTATTTGAAGTGGTTATGGGGGGAGGTCACAGAATTTCCTGCTTCTGCTTCCTGAATTTCTTTCTTAGTCTAAGTGCAACATGCTACCCACCATACCACATTGCCTTCAGGTAAGAATAGTCATCACTTAAGTTGTCATTATGCAAAGGATGCTCATGCCCATTATCTCTTTCAACCCTCACAACTATATGAAAAAGAAAAAAACTTACTGTGCTTATTTTACAAATTAAAAAACACCAACACCAACAACAAAACTCAAAACTGGGATTCTGTGAGGTTAAATGACTGGGGACAAGAATTTAATTCTTCTGATTACCACTACAAGAATTTCACTGACTCAAAAAATGAGAATATTAAAGATTTTATTTAATTGTTATGGGGCTTTCACTCTCTTGGTAATTGTGGCTTCCAGTGCGAGGCTTAACAGAGACTAGGTGCTCAATAAAATCTGTAAGTTTGATATGATTTGATTATTCACAATTATTTTAAATCTATGCAGAGAAGCATCTGTTAAAAGTGGAACAAAATTTGATGTGCCAGTGATTTCAGTAAGCTAGACCTTCCAGGTACCTCTCTTCCCTCTGAGACATGGAATGTATGCCTTGTCTTGTCCTACTTCCTTTAAGCAAAGCTTTAGCCACTCTACCATGAGAGAGTAACATTTAGCTCAACAACAGATTGAACACTGGATTTCATCTAATTGTTGATGGAGACTTTTTTTTTTGGCTAGTATTGCCTCTACTTCAAAGCTCTACTCACACAAAGAAAGCCAAGAATGTAAAATTAACAGCATCATAAAACAGACATTTTTCTAGTGTAACACGAATATGGGAGGGGCGGGCAAGGCAGAATGTTATCTAAAAGGAATAAACTAGAGCTCTTAATTAGCTGAAATTGCTCATGCAAGAAGAGAGTCTTATAATTAATAAGGGAAGGTAGTTTTTGGAAAACAATTCATATATTTCTCCTTCAGCATACATTTATAAAAGGTAAAGATTTAAATGCTTTTATTGGAACAATAAAATTAAAAGTCCACATCAGCAGATCTGCACATAGTTCACTACTATTAAAAGATAGAGCAAAAACAGTTTTGATTTGTGAAATAGAATCATTTATAAATTACATATCCATATGTTTATTTATATGCATGTATTGGGTATCTATACATGGAGAAAGGTTAAGCAGGAACAAGGGAGGGACTGAATGTAGGTTTGATAGTGAGCACTTGGAAATTTCCTTTGGGGATTGAAATACATGTTTTTATTTATCAAGTATCTGTGATTTTTGTCACTGTGTCTTAATAGACAGGTTTTACAGAGTTACTTAAAGCTTTAGAAAGGTTAAATGTTGTACCTACAAATACAAGTCAGTGGTGAGAGTTGAATCTAGGTCTTTCTGATGCTAAGTTTGATATTTTATCCATGCTTTTATCCATGCTATCCTCAGCTTTCACTGTAGACAATACATAGAGTCTGAGGCATATTAAAAGTCACTAGTGAGACTTGTCCTTGTATATTTTCTACTTCTTTACATGGTACTACCATTTACCCATCCTCCTATATTGATAAAACCTTGGAGATTTTCCCTTCTCTCTCACTACTAATATTTGATTTATTATTAAGATCTGTCATTTTGGTATCCATGACATCTCATATTCATTTTGTCTTTTCTTATTCCACTGCCACCTAATAATGGCTTCATCACCATCCTTGGGGACAATTATAATAGTCTCTTACATATTCTTGCTGCATTCTATTCCTCCCATCCATTCTTTACAGAATTTCCAGATTAATCTTCCTTACATTTAAATCTGATTATATCATTTCTCTGCTCAAAACCTTAAATGGTTCCCCATGGAATAAAACTTAAACCTTTTATTTACCTTAACATTCATGACCCTCTATAATCAGAAGATACTCCTCCTTCTCATCCAACCTTACAGTATATTGATGATTTCTTTCTACATTCTGTTTGCTCCAGTCAAAGTAAGCTAGTCTCTGCTCTCCTCCATACATGCCTAGCATTTTTCCAAGTGCCTTTTTGCACATTAGCATTTTAATCAATCAATTAACATTTATTGTGTAACTGTCATGCGCCAGGTACTGTGCTCAGCACTGTGATTAAAAAGAAAGGCAAAAAACAAAACAAAACAAATTCTTGTAAAATTCCTATATTTTTAAAAGGCAACTCTAATGTCATCCACATGAAGCCCTTTTTGTTCCCTCAGTCAGTAATGACCTCTCTTTATAAAGCACTTATTAAAAATTATTTTATATTGGTGTTTTTTTTTGTTAATGTTATATCATACTACAAGTTGATAAGTTTCACAAATGAAAGAATTACATCTTATCCAAACTTTCTTTTCCAGTACACTTCTCTAAAAAGAACAGGGGCTTAATAAATACGTGATGAATTATATACTTCTTTATGTCTCTCCAACCCTTATATAGCTCAACTTATACATGGATCATAAGGAAGGATAGGTGACTCTGACATGATTTGAAAGCCTGACTACATATTTCATTATTTGTTTTCCCCTTTAGATTGCCAGGGTGTAATGCCATGCATGAGCAGCATTCCAGAAAAATGGCTGTTGTGAACAGCTTCCAAGGTTCTGATTATACAGTATAGTGAACACTCTATTCCATAAGAAATCAAAGCAAAACATTCACAGAAAATCAAGGTACAGCATTCACAATATTACAACTTATAACAAAAAATTAAAATATGGTATTTACAACAGTGTATCATTAAAATGGCCACATAGTTTCCACCATAGTGGCCACGAAGTTTGGAACAAAGAACAATCATTTAGTAACTCAGTCATTCAATCATCCTTCAAGAGGCTTGCCTCCTTACTCAGTCATTCACCCATCTCAAAATACAATAGACAAAGTCTTCCATTCATGAAGCACACTAAGTTAATTCAATCATGGCATTCATTACACCCCCAACAGAGGCTTGATCAATTACTAAGGGCTAAGTACCTGTTACCTTTGCCAACACAAAGGGATCTTCAAATTAAAATTAATTACCATTACACAGGGTGGGCTAAATAAATATAGACATACACATAAATATATACATAATGCATATAAAATATAGACATATGTATGTATATGTGTGTACATATTTATATGTACATGTATCCACATATACATATCATAATATAATCTCTCCATGCCTGTGTATATATATATATATTATATTCATTATATTTATTTTGTATAATATATATTCTATTATATTCTATATATTTATTTTTGTACTAGACTTAACCCTTTAAGCCTGGAGCATGTTTGCACTATATACGTTGGCTCAAGATTTATCTAAAAATCATCAGCACTAAAAATGTCATTCTCATCTCTGAAACTTTTTAGAGTGTTAACAATTCAAAGTAAAGGCTACAATCTGCCTTTAATAGTTGTCATCAGTCTGTGAAGCTGCTATTTTTCCTTAGCCACAGATACACAAGCCTCATTATCTTGCCTGCTGTGGTAAGCCAAGGATGATCAGCACTTACACTGTGCAAGAGATAAATGAAAAATGCAAGAGGATACAATAAGCTATTACTACAAATAAAAACAGAAAATTAGATCAATTGATCCTGTGTGTTCAGAGGCTGGAAGAATGAGTGGAAAAAAGACATCAGAATGGAGGAACAGCTTTGGAAAGCATACAGGAAAATGCGCTAGTACATTCTCAATGCATTTCTCACAAAATTCAAAGAGCATATGTCTTCACACTTCTAAGGAAATTTCTCATAATCCTTTGGAATGCCATATTCCAGATATGCAGACCAACTCAGACATTCATGTGGTATATATTCAAGAACTTTTGAGAAAAAAAATAAATTTCTTAAATAATAATAATGATAATAACTAGCATTTATATGACATTTTAAGATTTTCAAAGTACTTTTTCATGTATTAACTCATTTGTTTCTTATAACAAGTCTGTAAGATAGGTGCTATTATTACCCCCATTGCATGGATAGGAAAACTGAGACTGAGAAAATCTGAGCTGCCCAAGGTCACCTAGGTATTAAGTGTCTAAGGAGGGATCCAATTCTACCACCCTATCCCCTGTGCCATCTCATTGCCTCTAACAATAAACTCACAAAATGAATGCCTATGATCACAAGAATTGCATTATAATTTAATAAACAACCCCCGCCCCCAAAGTTTTTAATAACAAAGCTGAGGGTTTACTTTTTTAAATGGACTCTAAAGGAAAAAAAATCATCTCAAAAGCCATAATCTTCTCACAATGAAGAAAAATATAAAAAGAGTTGCATCTAATGGATTGTACTTTCCTCAAAGAAAACTTTACTTTTCCTTCATAAAGTGTGCAGAGGAAATATAAAAATTCAGACACAAAAATAGGAAATACAAAATCTAAGGATACAATAATAATGGGTTTAATGTAAATGTAAAAAAAGTAAATGCAAAACAGAATGATACTGGCACACTTAATAATTATTTATTGATTGTTAATTGATCTCTCCCCCGATCTAAAATCCAAACTCAAACTTTCATAAAAGTAATCAAGGTTCAATATCATTTTCATTTTCCTTATGATTATGTATGATATGAATCCATCTGAGACAGGGAGATGGACAACAGAATTTCCTGAGTAATATCTTTCCCTGAAACTCCCTCTTCCCCACCCCCAAGAAAGAGGTAACCAGAAAGTACACTCCCAAATTCTAGTCATACTAGGAAATTAATCTTATATAATTTCCCTGGTTTCCCTAAGCCAATAAGAACTCAAGTCAAGTAAGAGGTGATATTTAACAATGCCAATTACTTTAGTTGTAATATACCCACCAGAAGCATATTTCTTTCCCTAGAAGTCCATTTATTTAACATGGTGAATTATCTTTTTTGTCAAAATGAGATTCTTACTTTGCCTAAAATGTTTTTGCTCCCATTGGAATTGTTAAATAAATTTTATTTGCTTTACCACAAATGTGCAAATGTTTTACAGGCTATAAGGTCTGAATCTTGCTTTTGTAAGCAATTTTCATTTTATCATGCAGTTTAAAGGAGTATTTTTACTATGTTCTACTAATATTGTAAAGAGAATTGAATGGGTTATTGAATATGTTCCCCCAATTCCCTTGAAAGATGGTTAGTAAAAATACTTGTCAAGCTACTTTAAAAACAAAAGTCACAAACATGTTATTATATATGTCTTTTTCTGAATTTTATTGGTATAAAACTGTCCTGTGAAAGTACATGTTTTTGTAATATATGCTATTTCAGATGGAAAAGTCGAACTTGAAGTTTGTGATCCAAATATTATTATAAATACAAGGTGCTTAAAAAGGTTTTCAAAATCCAGTGATATTTACTACAGACTTTTAAGCCATACAGAATATAATATATTCCTTTGGTCCCTCATGTAGGTTTCTTTCTAAGGTTTTAGTTTCATCATCTTGAACTAAAGGAAGGAAGGAGGGAGAAAGGGAAGGAAGGATAGAAGGAATGGTGGAAGGAAGGAAGAAAGGAAGGAAGGAAGGAAGGAAGGAAGGAAGGAAGGAAGAAAGAAAGGAAGGAAGAGGAAGGAAGGAAGGAAGGAAGGAAAGAAAAAATGAAGGAAAGAAGTCAGAAAAGAAGGAAGGAAACAAGGAGGTATGGGAAAGGAGAAAGAAGGGAGATAAAAAGGAAAAGAAAGGAGAGAGGAAAGGATGGAGTAAATAAGTATTAAGCACCTATTATGTGCAAACACTGCTATGCACTTTACAAATATCTTGTTTGATATACAGGACATAATCAGTTGTGCGCTAGTCAACATTTAACAACCAGCTCTTCAATGCAAGAAACACTTTAAAATATAATTTTCATTATTAACATTTTCTTAAGTTCAGACAGTCAACAAAATAATAAATCCAGCACTGATTATAGTGTTTGCTGATTTCTGACACAAAAACGTTTAAACTAAAGGATTAATAGTAGCCTTAGATAAGCTAGTTCAAGTCGGCTCCAGCATACCCCTGTATATAGTCCTTATCTTTCTGAAACTTTTTTATTGAATATAGGGATAAGATTCACAGAATTATACCTACAAGATAATGTATAACAAATCCATTAAAATATGTAATTTTAAATAGTGCATAAAGTAGGGGGAAGTTAATAACTAGAGCTATCTGAAAAGGGAGAATGAATGAGGCAGCATTTAATTTGGAACATTAAAAATTGGGTAGGGAATCTATAGAACAGAGGCTTGTAACCTAAGGTTGGTGAACTTTTTTCAATAATGTTTATATATTGATAACTGTTTATCAATATAATTGGTAAAAAGTACAGTGGTTAGAGTGCTTTCCTTGGAGTCAGGAAGAAGAATTCAAATCTGATCTTGGACACTAATGGTATGACCCACATCATTAACCCCTGTCTGCCCTCAATTTCCTCATCTGTAACATAAGGATAATAATAGCTCTTACATCTCAGGGATATTGTGAAATCAAATGAGATATTTATAAAGTACATTGAAAACCTTAAAGTTCTCTGTAAATGCAAACTATCATTATCATAAGTCATCTGTAGTTTATACATTTAAAAACATTATTCTGAGACCAAGGTCTAAGGCTTTACCAGAGTGCCATAGGGGCCTTAAACACAAAAAGGTTAAAAAACCCTGTGGAATAGAGTACAACAAGAAACATGGACATTCTGTTTTCTCATATCTGGAATGCAATGCCTTCTTACCTCTTCCCCTTAGAATCCTAACCTTTCATTAATGCAAAAAATCTGGTGCTACTTCCTCTACATGAAATCATCTTTTATTTCCCCTCCCCCACAATATTAGTGATTTTCTCCCTCCACACATCACCTAACATGTATGCATGTCTGTTATATCTCTTGAGAAAATATAGGCTTCCAGAGAGTAGGTATCATTTCTTTTTTTCTTTCTGTTCTATGGCCTGGCACAGTGCCTTGAACAAGGTAAGTACATATCAAATGTTCATAGCATCATTTTTCAGATGTGAAGAAGAGAATGATCAAAGTCACAGAGACAAAAAAGTGGTAGTTGTGACTGAAAAATAAAGAGTATAGTAAAGTTAGCCTGACCCATAATGTAAGAAGAGAGTAGTACCATGCAATATGTCTGCAAAGAAGTGGTAGAAGAAAGTCAAAGGCCTTAAATGTCAACAGATTTTTAATGGGAAGCCACTGACGTTTTTCACGGAAAGGAGTGACACGGCCGGATCTAAAAGAAAATAAACAAACTAACAAGTCATCTAGTGACAGGATAAAAGGTTGGAGAGGACAGACATGTGAAAGCTTGTTAGAAAATTACTGAAAAAAAATCCAAATTCATGGTAATGCTTTTGTGGATGGTGGAGAAAGAGAGGAGATGCTCTACCAGGATGGTAATAATGAGAATAAAGAAGAGGGGAGAGATGTAATATACATTGCAGAGGAATAACCGCCAGAACTTCCTTGTTGTTCAGGCATGGTTGACTCTTTCTGAGCCTATTCGGGGTTTTCTTGGCAAAGACACTGGAGTAATTTGCCATTTCCTTCTCCAGTTCATTTTACAGATGAGGAAACTGAGGCAAACAGGGTTAAATAACTTGCTCAAGGTCACACACCTAGCAACTATCTGAGGTTGGATTTGAACTCAAGTCTTCCTGACTCCAGGCCTGGTGCTCTACCCACTTCACTATCTAGCTGCCCAGAACCTCATTACTAACTGAAAATGAAAAATGAGGTAAAAGAAGGGAATATGGAGTTGTTGAATATAAGAGATGGAAGGAATAATGTATATTTTTTATTCATAAGACATCATTAGTAAATACCCAAATCAAATGTTCCCATATATCATTAGTAATATTTAAATGCTCAGAAAGACTTTTTTTGTATTTCATAATACAAAACTTTTTTAAGTGGTGTAAGTTGTTCCACTGCATTTCCATACATTGTAGAACTGATACTAACAATATGCATTTGAAACAAAATTTTTGAATATTTTAGTCGAACACCCGGATGGTTACTTTTTTAAGTTACTATGTGATGGGATGAGCCTTCTTTTTACAGCTATTCAAACCACAAACTCGAAACCCAAAGTTTCCTCCTACAATAATTTTACAACAGACTCCTTAATATCTTCAGCCTATTTTTCTGGATCAGCCATATTCTTACCATCATTTTTTCACTCACTTCAAAATGTTTGTTGTGAAAATTAATTTTTGTATATTGATCTCGTTGAGATCTTTCCTTATAATTGCTTTTCTTTTCATTCACGTGCTTTTTTGATCACTCTATCTGGTTATCAACTGGATCCATTTCTATTAAAGAAAACAGGGTTTAGTGAAAAGTGTACTGGACTGGAAATGAGGAGATGAAATTTCCTAAAAATATTCTGATACTATGTGACTACAAGCTTTCTGGGGCTCCGTTTTCTCATTTGTGAAATGGAGGCAGATGTAGCCTGAGGTTCCTTTAAGCTCTTAAGATCTGAGCCTGGCAGAGCCAAGATGGTAGAATAAAAGCAGGAACTTGCTTGAGCTCCTGCTCCAACTGCCTCCAAAACTTGTAAAAAAAAATTACTCTAAACAAATGTTACTGCAACAGAATGTACAAAGTGACAGAGAGAAACAAATCTCCTGCTGAAGGTACCCTGACCGGCTGACAGAAAGGGTCTATCACACCAGGCTGGGAGCTGGTACAGTCTCCCATGGGCCATGCCACCACAGATCTGCAGAACAGACCTTCACAGAGCACACTTCAGGAGAATGAATCCCTGTGTATTCTGTGGTAGTTTCCAGACTTCTAAATCCATAAAGACCAAAGCAAACTTAAAAGGTCAGCAATAGAACTCTGTTGGAATTAGATGAGAGAAGAGCACTGTCTTGTCTCTACCCTGAAGGTGACAGAGGTAGTAAAGTCTGCACATGCTGCCACAGAGGCTGCCTCCTGAGTTTCAGGTTCACAGATTGTGGGGAGATCAAGCTAGTGTCCAGAGGGTAATTGCAGGACTCTCTTTGCTGGCACTGAGGCAGGATTCTTTTGCTCTGCCCTGCTTGGATCTA
>JAQQSW010024354.1:0-10105 GCA_028646575.1 Pseudocheirus occidentalis | reverse complement strand
GGAAGGGGAAGGAAGGGGAAGGAAGGGGAGGGGAGGGGAGGGGAGGAAAGAATTGTTAACTACCTCAAAGCATGTTTGAAAAAACAACAAACAATGTTATATTTTAAATGCTCAATCCAAGCTATATGAGTTTCAGTAATTCCATTTTAGGAGGCAAGCTCTCTGTCAGGGATCCACAAACTTTTTTGTGTGTGCAATTACTTTTCATTTCCTCTGTATTTTGAAATCTCTGAGGAGGAAATTAAGAATGTAATTTTGCTTTGACTCATTTGGGGTCAAACAAAAACAAAACAAAACAACAACAACAACAACAACAAAAAACCAGAGCAGATGAGATAGTAACAATGTCAACCAAGCAATGCAGGGCTAGAATGTGTGCACTGATGATGGCTGAGCTCCCCTCTTCCTTAGAATCCCAATACCCAATGAGAATGGGGAGGTATGGAAAGAGTAACTAGCTTGGAGATGCACAAGGAAGAGCCTATGATCTCCTAATAGATCCCAGTTCATTGGCTGACGACCACTGCCCTGTGTCACCAAGAAAGGTATCTTTTTATCTTACAAGTGGAGTATCCCCTACCTTAAGATCTGCTTTAGTAGGTGTTCAATTGTTAGGTTGACTGATGAGTGTTACAGCTATCAATAACAACCAAGCACCTAGAGGGTATTTATTGAAAGCCTGAGTGCCAAGTCTGGTGAGACTAAAGAATAGTCTTCAGTTTTGTTGGGGACACAGACCTTTACAGACTAGAAACATTACAGAATAATATACATCCTCAGTCATATGTGTTTTACACCATCAATGTCAGAGGAGCTCAGACAAGGAAAAATGGCAAAATCTTGTTCAGATTAGGGTTAGGCTGCATGGCTTCTGAGTTTCCTCCCAATTCCAAGTATTTTTGATCAGTATGAAGGCTTGTCAATATTTTTAAACATAGGAGGCAGAAAGTTTTGTGATTATAGTGGGGGTGAGGGGGAGAAAGAAGATTTAGGGGTAGATTAAGCAAAAATTGTAGGAAAGTGGGAATGAGTGTGACAGTTTCATGTGGCAGAATTAAGGCTATCTGACTAGAGAATGTGTTAATGTTAAGGCATAGTGGGAAGTTAAGCATCGATAAATCAAAGTAGAATTACTTGACCCTGGGGAAGAATCTACTGCACTCCCTTCTGAGTAGAGGTGGAAGGCAATGGTCATGGAACATACTGTCAGAAATGGTCAACGTTCTGGTCAGTTTTACTAAACAGCTTCCCCCACCCTAATCCCAATTATTTTTGGTTTGTTTGAATCTTTGATATAAAGGATGGCTGGTTGAGTAGGTGAAGGGGAGGGATATTCAGAATGGATGTGATCCAAGCAAAAGGCAACAATAAAAAATTTTTAAAGTAAAGAAATGAAAGGCCGTAAGGATTAGGTAGTATGGCACATTAGGAAAAGTATGGATTTGGAGTCCAAAACTGAATCCTAATCCCGGTTCTGCTCCCTATTGAAGGCGATCATAGGTAAGTCAACGTCTCTCTCATCCTCCATTTTCTCATTTGTAAGATGGAGATAATGATATTTTCCCTGCACCTCTCAACTGTTGTAAGGCTCCAACAAGCTATGTCTGAAAGTGTTTGGAAACTATAAAGCTGGATACAAATGTAAGGGATTATCAGTATCATTATTATAATTATCCTATAGATAACAGGAAACCACTATAAGTTTATCAGCAGGGGGATGATGAAAGTAGTATTTTAGGAAGATTAGTCTGTCAGCGATGAGCAAGTTGGTTTAAACCACTGGCTTTAAATTATTCAAAACCTATATAACCCTTTCAGTTTTGATTCTGACTCCAGAGAATACCTACTAAAGACTTTATTCTGGTTAACGTAGAGATAGCTGCCTATAATGAAATAGTTATTTCCATGTATCAGGCTGTGCACTAGACTGGGGTGGGGATAGGGGCATAGGTTAGAAGGTCTTGGTTCTAGCCCTTGGTTTTATACTAACTAGCTATGTGACCTTGGAAAAAAACTTTTTCTCTCACTTGGTTTCCATTTCTTTAGGGGTAAAAACCAAAGGGTTAAACAAGAATGACTGTAATTCAGTCATTTACTGAGCAACAATAGAAATGGATGTCACACACACACACATACACATATGCATACGTGTGTTTGTGCAGTTGTATATGTGCGTAGATTAGATAAAGCTATCCATCCAGCTGCATATCATAGTCTGAACTATAGTTCTTTCCTTTGTTCACTTACTTGTCCTTTGTGGATCATTAGGTCTAACTCTTTTGAGTGATTATGGGTCTTACAAGAGGTTCGTCAGAGTTCTGAGTCTCAATGTAGTGTGTATGATATGATCTGTAAAAAGCAGCATTTGGAGTACCTCAGGACCTAAAGGGCAGCTCTCTTCCATTTTGACTCTGCATTGGATGTCTTGCACAGCAGTGGCGAATAGTTCTGGTAAGCATACAGCTCCCTATTTTATACCTGATCTGATACATTTATTAGATGTTTGACATGATTCTTGAATTGTCTGATTGTATTTAACTTAATTCAGCTCCTTCATTTTTTTGTTACTGTTCAGTCCCTTCAATAGGGTCTGATTCTTCATGACCCCGTTTGGGGTTTTCTTGGCAAAGATACTGGAGTGGTTCGCCATTTCCCTCTCTAGCTCATTTTACAAAAGAGGAAACTGAGTCAAACCTGGTTAAAGTGACTTGTCCAAGGTCATACAGTCAGTAAATATCTGAGGCTGGATTTTAACTCAGATCGTTCTGACTCCAGGCCCTGTGCTCTATACACTGTGCCGCTTAGATACCTACTTCCTTGATTTTCGCCATGAAAAAACTGAAACAAGGAGAAATAAAGAGTTCACAC
This sequence comes from Pseudocheirus occidentalis, assembly GCA_028646575.1. Lineage (NCBI taxonomy): Eukaryota > Metazoa > Chordata > Mammalia > Diprotodontia > Pseudocheiridae > Pseudocheirus > Pseudocheirus occidentalis. The sequence goes on along the minus strand of JAQQSW010024354.1, from coordinate 7,237 downwards.
AGTTAGGGGGTCAATCAAATAGCTAAGGTTTCACAGTTAGTAGGTAGACAAGCAAGGATTAGGACCCAAGCCTTCTGGCCCCCCCATCTAGTACACAGTCTGACATGGGGTAGTAACTATTTCATTACAGGCACCTATTTCTACGATAACCACAACATAATTTTTAGTAAGTGTTCCCTGGAGTCAGAATCAAAACAGAAAGGGTTATATATATTTTGAATAATTTAAAGCTAATGGTTATTAAATATATACATGTACATATATTGTGTGTTTATATCATAGATACTGCAGATGCCCAGAATTTAGTAAAATGAAGAAATAGGACTGGATTGCAGTAGGAAAATTCATTTTTTTAGTGACCCCAAACTTCTCCCCAAAATAAATAACCATTTTCTTAATGCTAATATTCTTCCAGAGATGTCATATGGCTGAATATCACATAATACCAAAGTGGTGGGTCATAAAGAGCAATGGAGGGATTCATGGTGGGTGTGTCTAAGCTTCAAAATGTTGCCAACAAACAAGTGCCTATAAAAAATAGTGTAAAGAGAATCATCAAGGAGATGGATGATGAGAAGAGGTGGACCATCCTTGTAGCAACAGCAGTGCTTCCCTTGTACCCCTTCAATATTGAAAACCCTAGAAGAAGGTCCCAGACTCACTGGGTGAATTCCTTCTACAGTAATTTCTAAGAGGACATGGAGAAGTAGCACAAATAATGAATTGTGGACAGATCTGCACCACTGGAGGGAATAGTTACATCAATGTAACTATTGTGGGGAATACAAAGTTGAATAAGACAAGATTTCTATCCTTAGGAAGCCTATAATTTAGTAGGAGAAAAAGAGACATGTACAAATTAAGTTATGATACATTAAAATTATCTGTGCACATGTAATATAAAATGTTATGATTCACATTTTAGAGGTGAAATCATAAAGAAATCATAAGGTATGAAGTACAATGGGGGAATAGAAGATAACTTCCAGGTGAAAGGTTCAGGAAAATTTTTGTGGAAGAGGTTAACATTTAAGCTGGGTCTTGGAAGATTAGTAGAGAAACCGTACAAATGGGGATAAGATAAGAAGGAATATTCTAAGAGGAAAAAAGAATACAAGTAAATCCCTACACATTTTTAAAAAGGCAGGTTTGTTTCAAAAATGACAAATAATCTAGCTTGACCAAAATATAGGAAAGCTGAAGAGGAGTAGAAGGAGCTAAAGATGGAAATATAGGAAGGGTCCTGGATTCCAAGCTGAGGAGGGTGCATTTTATTCCGAAGGTAACTGGGGGTCACTGAAGGTTTTTGAGTATTAATACAATAAGAGCTGTACTATTGCAATATATGCCAGGAGATAGGTAATAAGGTTTTGAACTAGGATGTGGAAGTATATATGAAAAGGTGAGGATAGATGGTCAAGACCTTATAGAAGCAGAGATTTATAGGATTTGGCAATTTATTGGATGATGGGTATCAGGATTATGGAGAAAAAAAGAGTTAAAGATGACACTGGGGTTTCAAACCTACGTGATTGGGAAGATGGTGGTACCATTAGCAAAAATTAAAAAATCATTGGGGGAGGGGAATAGAGAACATAATGAACTTGGTTTTGGATAAGTTAAATTTGACATTTGGAAATGCAGGTCCATATTTTAGAAGGGAAATATACTAGAAAAATGTAATTGGAAGTGACAGAGAGGTGAGAGTTGAGCTTATGGGAATGAGATTACTAAGAAATAAGAATATAAGGATAGAGGAGAAAGGAGCCAAGAATTAAACTTTTAGAAATCCTTTTTAAGTTCGTTTTCAATTTTAAAATTTTATGATTCAACGAAAACATAAACTTACTCCAGAATCTCAACGTCCTATGATCTCTGCTACAGGAATGTCTGAGAGAATACGGGAGGGCTCAGACACAGCTACTAAGGATACAGCTGTTGCAGACCTACTCATCACTGACCAAATCCTTAAGAGTTTTCTGTTCTAAAGACCTCAAGCAGTGTACAAGATAGTCCCATGTACAAATTTGTGATGATAAGATTTTGGAGTAAGAAGGGTCTTTTCCAAGAAATTAGAATGGAACACAAAGGGACATATGGGCCAAGTCACCCAAGAACGGTAGATCTCTTGAAGTTATAGTACCCTGCGTAAAGAGACCTTACTCGGCTTTCTGTTACCCCCTCTAAACACAACCAGCTCTACAATCATGGTTTTAGGGGCCATTTTTGAAATACTGGCCCGGAGACTCTGGCTGTCCCTCATTTTTTCAATCTACTGCTTGCAAACAGCCTCAGATTGAAACCCTCATTAAGGCTATGGCAAAAATGACTGCCTTCCTGTTTCCACAACTCATCTGCCCAGCCTCCCTAATTGCAGTAGTACAAAAGAGAATTACAGTGGTTCAAATAGTTAAACCATCTGCCATTTCCAAATACAGGGATTTTTTTTTTCAGAACCCCAATGATCTTCCACTTAACCTTAGGGTTCCAAGAAAGAAAATTTGAAAATGTATAAACAAATAAAATCCAAACCAGGTCATAAAAATAGGAAAGCCTATAACAAGCAGGTTAGGAATTTTAATCCAAATGAAAAACATCTTCCCTGGTCTGCAAATCAGTACTGATGGTCCATGTAAACAGACTGAGAGGTGGAGTTGATTTGGACCTTTCAAATGAACTTTGGCTGGGCTGGGCTATTTCCAAAGGTTCTTTTTAATTTTTTTTTCTGTTGGGGTTCCAATAAGCAGCTGGGTAGGATCAAATCTATGTGGCTTTTTTCACTTCGCAGGGAAATTTTTCCTCTTATACTCTTAACGAGGAGAAAACATCACACAATTCCAATCTCAAACACAAGCTCAGCTAGAGCTGCCAGCGAGGGAGAAGCACTGTTTCCTCAATTATCCAGTCCAAGAACCTTAGTACTGGATAATTGTGGCCTCTGGGTTATTCTGGCATTGATTCAAGTGAGTGACTCTGAGTGGTAGGCAACCTGCCATTCACTGAGATAATCCACAAAGAAGCTGGCCAGGAAACACGGCCATCCTGTAAGTAATCAGGTTAACAATGTTTTCATCATGTTCCCTTCTGGGTCAAGAATACAGGTTCCTGACTGTCTCTATGGGATCAGGTCCAGATTCCTTGGCCTGTCATTTAAGGTCCTCTCTAATCTGGCTACATTCAACCTACCCTCACAGAGCCTCTATTTAAGGAGGTTGCCTGGGCAGACCAAACCATCTCTTCATTTCCTATCCAGCTCTATTTGTTTGGACTCCTCCATCACATACTTTATATGTTACCTAGCTGCTTTTTAGACTCCTTTTGTGTATTATCTTTCCCCATTAGACTATAAGCTCCTTAAGGGCAGGGATTGTCTTTCTTTTTTATATCTGAATGTCCAATACTTGATACAGTGGTTGGCAAACCGCAGACATTTAAGAAATATTTCTTTACTGAGTATCCATCACAAACTCTCAATTCCCCACCTCAGTATGGATGGAAACATTTTCTGATGATCAAAATCCTACTCTTTCTTCATGGTCTAGCTGAAGTCCTACCAAAGGGTTCAAATCCCACCCCTACTACTTGCAACATGTTTAACTTGGTTTCTTCAGGTCCTTCCTCTGTAAAACAAGTAGGTTTGATTTAGTGGCCTCTGAGGTTTTTTTCCAGCTCTTAACCTATGATCCTATATTTTAAGTGACTTCAGTCCATCTTGATCTCTTCTCTCCCAGAACAAAATACATATTTTAAACCATAAGATTTCCTACTGGATCATACATGACCTGTATGAATGATTACTTCCTAATTGTCTCACGAATCGAATTTGTCTCCCTAACAAAATAAGTTGTTCAAGCACGCAGATTGTCTAATGCTTTTCTATATTCCCACAACACCTAATGCAATGCTAACTGCGGAGAAGAAGCTCAATAAATACATGTTGATTAACTGATAATGGGTCCTAGCAAAATTAAGTGAGCTAAAAGTTTTAAAATCAATCTGTGGTGATAATAAGCACATACATTTATATAATGTTTTTTAGTTTACAAACCACTTTGCACACATGATCCTTGCTTTTCACAAGTCATAGGAGCTGGATAGCGCAGTAAATAATAATGTCATTGTTATTCTTATTCTTATTATTATCATCATCATCATTTTACAAGTGAGGAAACTCAAGACTCAGAGAAATGCCCAAGGCCACCAAGCGAGGTAGCACAATAATGCAGCAGAGCAGGATTTGGATCAGACTCTTCAGACTCCAAGACTGGTATTGTTTAGACTCCACCAATGCAAGGTAATAATATATGACACTTGGGCTTCTCTTCATAGAGAGGTGGACAAGGTATTTATTAAGTACTAACTACGTGCCTTAATTATGCTCATTCATTACTATCCATGAAGCCTGTCTGGGTTCTCAGTTTTTCTTCCCCAAGTGATGAAAATTAGCAAGATTAACAATGCTATAAAACTCTTTTGAGGTATGAAGGTGAGACTTCTACTACTACTAATTCAACTGTTGATTGTTACTTCTGTTGCTTATGAAGCAATCTGAAACTTCTGGTAAATGTGATACCACAGTCTAAACTTTCCATTTCCGTAGCAACAGTTGTTATACTGCTTCTTGGGGAACCCTTTCCTGCTCTGGAAAATTTGGTCCTGGGGAATGTATCTTTAATTCTCTCGTTTCATTTGTTTCTATGAATCTTTCCTTTAAAAATAGTTTCCTTTAAGCAGATTTTAACTTTAACTTAATTATTTGGGTCAGCCGGGTGGTGCAGTGGATAGAGTGTCAGGCCTAAAGTCAGGAAGACTCATCTTCCTGAGTTCAAATGTGGCCTCAGACACTTACCAGCGGTGTGACCCTGGGCAAGTCACTTAACCCTGTTTGTCTCAGTTTCCTCATCTCCAAAATGAGCTGGAGAAGGAAAGAACAAATCATTCCATTATCTTTGCCAAGAAGCCTCCAAATGGAATCATGGAGAGCCAGACATGACTGAAAACGACTGAACAACAATAACAAAATAACCCTAATTAAAACAAAAAAACCTACCCAGCTGCTTTATTTGCCTCGTTCCTTATATGTGTCTCACTAGTAAGGTGTCCTTTGTAGTTAGGGTTGTGTCAGAACAGCAAATAAAATGAGAAACCAAGTGCTTATGATGCTTCGGTGGGACAGTGCTGGGATGGGACAAGTCTGGGATGTTTTACATCTTCTCTTAGTGTCTGGAGGAGGCCCAGGACTTACATCAAAACACGTTCTGGGTCTAACCTTCTTGGCAGCGACTTACTAGTACCAGGGCTCTAAGCGATCATTAGAATATGTACTGTAGCTTCAGAAGAGCATGAAAGTTCAGAGGGAATCTTGATTCTGTAGGTTTGTATCACTTCCTCATCAGGAGCAGCGGGTGAATAGCCCGAAAAACTCCCTGAAGTCTCCTGCTGTTTTCATGACTTCATTATTAATCTTGTGTTACAATAATGCATTACTGAAATATCCCACTGAATGGCACCGATGAGGGATTGCAACCCTACGAAACTCAGAAGGGCAAAATTAATTTTTATTTAATTACTGTCATTTACTCTTCATTATAAACTTATGTTTTCAAACTCATGCAGATCCTGATCGTTGCTAATGCCGTTTAATAGGCTCTTAGATTGGCTTTAATTGTCACTAGGGGGAGCTAAAACAGCTAGAAACTTTGCAGTTCTTTTCATTGTTCCAACAAACTGTAAGTAATTAAAACATTAATTTTGAGGGGTGAAGTAAAGCAGAAATCCAGATTCTACAAGTTTCTTCTTTTCTTCCTTTTATTTATATTTTTTTCAGCAGATGAGTCTGTTCTCTTTCATTATTCCACTAAAGATCACTATTAAAACAAACAAATTCCAAAACACCCCCCAGCACAAAAATAAAAAGAGTCCTTGACTGGGAATTAGGAAGCCTGTGTCCTAATCAAAGCTTTGCCAATAACTTCTTATGTGTGACCTTGGGCACATTATTTGTCCTCTATAAAAAGCAAGAACTGGATGGTATCCAAAGTCTATCCCAGCCTTCAATTTTTGTGACTCAGATGTTAAAAATTCAAATGCCACCAGTAACAGTTGAAATACTGAAAATAACAATTTCTACAACTTTGCGTTCCTTTATAATTTTCCTTTTTTAGTGAAAGTTTTGGGATTAATTTGGGATTAAAGAAGAAAATCCTATGTTCATCAGGCTACCTTTCTCTCCCACCCCCCCTTTAGTCTGGCTCTAGGAGTCCTGAGGAAGGCTATCTCTGAAGCCTTCCCTATATTGGGTGGAGATTAACAGTGACACTTTTTCTGTGTTGTCATTTAACATGCCTAAGGGTTCAGGATTAAGTTTCAGAATCAGGTACTGATCTTAAGGTATTTTAAAGGTTCTCTGGCCAAGCTAGATAAAAGTATGCTGCACTTTTAAAAAAGAAGAAGAAAAAAAAAACCGTGACCACCCCCCACCAAAAGATATTAGTAGAACTGCAGTCCCAGAGGCTGACTATGAAGCCCTACTTGGCAGTAGCTGCCACCAAATTCCCTACCAATCTGCTATGGGTCAGGTCCTGTGCTACAAGTGTTAGGGAAACGAGTACAAAGAATGAAACAATCCTGCTTGGAAGGACCATACACTCTAATGGGAAGATAAGTACATGTAAATACATTCAGCATAAATATGAAGCTAGGAAATCTACATATGACTAGACTCACAAATGTGTATATGTGCACTGGTGCATGTATACACACACACACACACACACACACACGTTTACTACAAGGTAGTTTGGGAGGGAGAGCACTAGCAGTTGGGGAAATCAGGAAAGACTTCCTGAATAAGATATGGTTCTTGAGCTGTTTTTTAAAGGAAGATGATGGTTTTTTGAGATGGAAGTAAGGAGGGAATGCATTCCAGGAATGGAAGATGGTCAGTGCAAAGTGGATAGGAGATAGAGTGACATATGTGAGGAAAAGAAAGTAGACCAGTCTGACCAGATCACAAGATACAGGAGGGGATTAATATCCACTGAAGCTGGAAAGATTAGTTTGGGGCAAGACTGTGAAGGACTTTAAAAGCTAAGTGGAGAAATTTATATTTCATACTAGATATAACAGCAAGCCATTGGAGTTGATTGAATAGGAAGGAAGGAAGGAAGGAAGGAAGAAAGAAAGAAAGAAAGAAAGAAAGAAAGAAAGAAAGAAAGAAAGAAAGAAAGAAAGAAAG
>JAQQSW010024353.1:0-10105 GCA_028646575.1 Pseudocheirus occidentalis | reverse complement strand
GCTGAAAGCTTACAGGTTCTCGTCTAGTCCTCAGGGATGAACAGTTCCCAGGTCCTTGTCCAGTCCTCAAGGCAATCCCCGGCACACACTGAAGTTCACAAGGTTCAGCACACCTCAAACCCTTCAGGACTTCTCTTGCCTGAAACTCAAGGATCAGCCAGTCTACACAGAAAGAAAAAGAAATTCTTTTTTCCACCAACTTTCCTCTTCTTCCTCCCTCAAGAGAAGGGTGCAGTAAGAGATGGGAGGTCTTAATCACACTGTAGCTTGCTTTTCTTTACCCTTGAGCTTCTCCACATTCCCATCGGGAGATTGGGCTGGCAATAAGAAGTGGAGGTTGGTTGTCTCCTCCTGGCAAAGACCGGGATAGATGGAAAACCCTGCCCGGCTTGACCCCTTGCAGTCTTTCCTCAAGGGTCCAGGCTGGGATGGAAGGCACAAGGTACTGGTGAGAGATTTAGGGTCTTCTCACCTACAGAGGCTGCTGTGAGGTGACAGCAGAAAATGGTGGACTTTCTATAAAGGGGGGAGGGTCAAAACAGGGACGATCTTTACCCTACTCCTCTATTTGAATTCAAATCCTGCCTCTCACAGAGACCTTCGTTTCCTTACCTGTATGAGGGACTTACGCCTGAAAATAATAAGAGCTGACATTTATATGTCAATTACACTGTGTCCGGCACTGCGCTAAATACTTTATAATTATTATCTCATTTGATGTTTACAACAACCTTGGGAAGTAGGTACTAACAAGTGTCCCCATTTTACAGATGAGGAAACCAAGGCAAACAGAATTTAAGTGACTGCCTAGCTACTAAATATCTGAGCTGAGATTTTCCTCCAGGCCCAGCCCTCTCTCCAAGTTCCTGGTGCCGAGATGGCAGTCGAGTGGCCTCTGGCCCTTTTCAGCTCTGTATATAGGATCCAGTCTGTCTCTGGGACATAGCTTGCTCACCCTCCCCTCACATACCCCACAGAAATCTCATCTTATCCTCTTCTAGAAACTTCTATTTCGAAGATCAAAAGGGATCCTTGGAGATCATCTCAGGGCTTCTTAACTGTATTTCAATGTAATTGGTTTCCCTACAAAGGGATCCAATATATTTTATAGACTTCACCAGGCTACCAAAGGGGTCTAAGACACGCATACTCACAAGATGTGAAGACTCACTGATCTAACCCATATTTTTTACTTTACAGAGAGGACACTAAAGTCTATTTGCCCCAGGTCATACAGGTACCAGACAGCTGAGCTGGAACCAGAACCTAGGTCTCTGACTTCACATTCAAGGCTCTTTCTACTCTATCCAAGAAGTTGCTTAATTATCAAAGTGCTTCATCTCCTCCTTCAACCCTCCAAAAAATACCTCTGAGACAGGTAGAGCAGAGACCATTCTCCACTGCCTCCCCCCCCCCCCAACTTGTCTAAAGTCACCCAACAAGTTCCTGATAAGACCCAGGCATCCTGGTCCCCTGTCCAATGGTCTTTGCACTGGCTCAGGCCACCTCTCTAATCTCCCCCTCCCATCTCGGCCCCACCTCCTCCCCACTGAGATAAAGCTAAGAGATAACTTCCCAGAGTGAGCCCAAGCCAACCCAACTAAAAGACTCATAAACATCCGGGAAGCAGAGCCACTGGGGCCAGAGCTGTCCCGACCGGTTTTCTTCTCCCAGTCCCTGGCCCCCACAAGTACCCGTATGCATTACCCCCACCCCCTCTCACACAAAGGGGAGAGATGGGTCACCTGAAGGTGGCTTCTCTGTTAATGGAGCCCAGCGCTGGAAGCCTCAGGACAGATTTCCTTCAATTGTATCTTCCCTCCACTTAGCCCTCTTTTTGCCCTGTCAGCCCCTGATAGGCCTGATGAAGCACCCTTGTTTATTATATTTATACATGAGAAATCCTCCAGCTTTTGCTTCCCCCTCCTCCTACTCTCCCCTCCTCCTACCCCACACCGAGGCCTGCTAGTCAGCAGGAGGCGGGTTTGGCTTCTGATCATTATCCCCAGACCTGTTTGTGCTGGGTAGATTAGGCAAGGAGAATGGCCCCAGGGTGGAAAAGGGGCGGCAGGGAGTGGGAGAAGGGGCTGGTTCTTCCCTGACTAGACCAGGGGGCTGGGGCTCCACGCTCCAGAGAGAAGGGGCAGTGGGGGTGGGGGGACAAGAGGTTGAGAGACCTGTAGTCACTGCCCAGCACAGGGGCTTCCCTGTTTTTTGTCTAGATCCCACGTGACCCCAGTTTGGTAAAGACTTTGGGCCCCTTCACAGAATAACACTTTTAAATGCATAAAAATAAAATTTGCTGGATTACGCAGGAAGACAATTATATTGAAATAGTTATCAAAACATTTTTCTAAAAATGTTCCTGCACCCCAAGTTAAGAATTCCTGGCTTAGGGACTGACTTAAGTAAGAGGATCAGAAAGAGATCTTAAAGGTTGGCTCCTGGCATCCCTTTATTGTATGGAAGAGGAGACTGAAGTTCAAGATTTGAAATGATCTACCCAAGGTCACACATGTACTGGGTAAGAGGAAGAGTTCAAACCCAGGTTCTGGGACTCTAAAGTGAGCTCATCCTCTTTCTGAGGTACCACTCTGCCTCTCATTTTACAAGTGGGAAAACTGGGCCTAGAGGAGTGAAATGATTTACCCAGGGTCACCTAGCAAGTTGGTGGCTGGGCTAGAAGTAGACCTTGAGTTTCCTGACTCCCACTGGGTACACTTTCCATGACCCTAGGAAGTCTCCTAGATGATAATATAGGTAGTGGAAAAAGTCCTGAACCTAAAGTCAGAACCTTGGTAAAGTGAATTAACTTCTCTGTTTAAAGCCTCTGTTTCAAACCAGAGGACTGGACCAGATAACCCCCAAGATACCTTCCAGCTCTAGGTCTTTCATCAGAAAACCTGACTTTGAATCCTGGCTTCAAAACTTAGAATCAGGAAATTAAGAGCTGAAAAGATCCTTTGGAATCATGCAGGTGAGACTGGCCCTTCATTTTTTTAAATATAGGCTTAATTTTGTCCTCTTCACTTCCCCCAAATCCATCTTCTCTCCCTTCCACCCCTCCCTGTTAGGAAAAAAAAATCCTCATAACAAATATTCAGTAAAATAAAAAACCAAAAGCAAAAACAAAAAACTTGACTTGTTATTTTAAAGAAGTGGTAACTGAATCCCTGAGAGATCATGAGTTGTCCAAGGTCGCATTGTCCATCTCTTGGTATATTACTCTGAGCTAGAAAAGAGCTGGATGTCACAGTGGTTAGAGCCCTGGGCTTGGAATTGGGAAGACTCTTCTTCCTGAAATCAGGAATCAGGCTGTGTGACCCTGAGCAAGTCACTTAACCCTGTTGGCCTCAGTTTCCCCATTTGTAAAATGATCTGGAGAAGAAAATAGCCAACCACTCCAGTGTCTTTGCCAAGAAAACCCCCAATGGGGTCACAGAGAATCAGACACAACTGAACAACTAAAGGATGGCTAAACCCTCTCTGAGACTCGGTCTGCTTATCTACAAAATGGGGATAGTAAGAACTACTACCTTGGAGGACTATTGCAAAGAAAGCAATTCATCCACTGTGAAGAATTATAGAAATGTAAGACCTTTGTAGGAGTCAAGCTGGGCCAAAGAAGACAGAATCATGCTCTAGAAACAAGGAACCACAATGGCAGGGGTGAGCTGGAGCCAGTTTGAGAGCCCATCATTAAATTTTCAGTGTGAGCATTATGCCCCGGAAATCAGCAGACACTACAAATCAGGCCTTGATTTGTTTTGTTGGTTGTCTAGGCTTAAGAAAGTGAAGGAGAAAATGTTGATAATGCACATTAAACTTAAAAGATGTGTTGGAGCATATATATATATATATAGTTATATAAAAAGAGCTGGTTGTTAAATATTTACCAGCATGCTTCTAATAGTATAAGACTCAGAATCCCCTGTATTTCCCTGGCTCTCCATTTCCCAGGACTCTGACGCAGTCTTTCATCCTTGTTCTTGTCTTATGCTCAAGAGCCCATAAGAAGGTTAAAAAACTTGTTCATAGTTGTAACTTGTAGCAGAGTCAGGTTTTGAACCCAGATTCCTCTGGTCTTAAACTCTGTGCTGTTTTCATTGGACTGTGCTATGGTGGGGGGAGATGCATTTCAGATTGCCTGAAAGACTAGACCCCAAGATTAGCCATCCGTGGAAAGCCTTTAACAGGATGTCTCAGGGATCTGTCCTTGAGTCTACGCCATTTTTATTGACTTGGAGAAAGGCATCGAGGCCATTTGGATCAGACTTGCAGAGGAGACAGTCAGTAGGGAGAGCCAAGGGATTGAATGACAGAGGCAGAATCCCAGAAGATCCTGTGCTTTTCCCACAACATCACCACACTGCCTCTAATATTCTTTTACAAAGTTCTTTTTTTTTCTTTTTTAACTCAATGAGTTTAAGAAGAGAAGATGTGTTGCCCCTGGTCTCAGTAGGAAAGGTAGAGGAACCTAGAGTACAGGAAGGGGCAGCTAGCGATTAGTCAGTTGAAAAGTAAGGAAACCTTCACAAAGAGGGGTCCTGGCTCAACTGTCCCCTTTCACTCTGGACCATTTCTTCACATCCTTAAATTATATTTATGATGAGAGGCAGTATGATAGTGGATAGACTCAGTTTCCTCATCTGTAAACTGGGGATAATAAAAAGACCCATATTACCTACCTTGTATTATCTGACATCGAACAGGGACTTGACCTGTGGTTTAGCTGTTGTAGGGACCTAGTGGATGAGAAAACTTCTACAAATGTAGGTCGGCACCTTCTCTGAAATGTAGTCTTGGAGAATTACATCAAACGTGGAGATGTTATGTTACATGAGCAAGATCACCGAATGTTTCAGAAGAAAGATCTGAACCAGGGTCATCCTGGTTCCAAGGCAGCCTCCTGTTTCACGGAGATGATGTGTGTGAACATTAAAGTGTTAAACAAATGTCACTTATTGTCTTTATTTTGAGTCTGAGGCTCTGGGTTAGGCGCTTAATTGCTGTGTGACCTTAGACAAGTCACAGCTTCTCTCGGGGCCTCAGTTTCTTCATCTCTAAAATGAAGGGTTGATCCTTTGAATAAGGAGCTATATTCTCGCATATATGCCGTGTGCTTACGTGCACACCAAGCCCATCTCTTCTAACCAGACTGCAGACTCTCTTTCTGCATCTACTATGACCCCTCAATAATTTATCACCCAGAGGGTACAATAACCATCAATAATGCACAGGCAATAATGTTCTACACGCTCAAATTCATGATTGTGTTATTCCTGAGGTAGCAGAGATCAGGCAGGATTCTTTCCCTGAAGCTGCCCCTCCCCACTCCTGGCCGCAATAGACCATCACCAGCAGCCCACCCAGATCTCTAAGGAGCCACAGGCCCCTCTGGGTTCTGCTCTGAAGGGAACTTCGATCCCCATCTTGATCCCACCTCTGAATGCTCTTACTCATCCCAGCCAATGTTCATGACTGCCACTCTGCCTTTTCCTACCATACAAAGATACATGGCCCAGCCGAAGCCCAGTCCATCCCCAACCAGACTCCGCAGCTGGCACCAATACGGTGTATTAGCTAGAGGGCTGGAACTGGATTTGAATCCCACCTCTGAAGCTTCCTAGCTTTGTGACCACAGGCAAATCCCTCACCTTTGCTCACTTGTCTGTAAATTAGAGATAATGATTTCTCTGACAGTAAGACTCAATATCTATCAGAAAATCTTTAGAGATTGACTTTGCTATATAGAGCTGGGTTTGGAGACAGAGGACTTGGGCTTGAATCTCCATGGTCACTTATAACCCTGGCAACTTTGGACAAGCCACAACCTCTCTGGGGCTCAGTCTCCTTGTCTATGAAATGGGGAAATCAGATGAGGCGATCTCTCGGGTCCCTTCAGATTTCTTTTTTATGCATGTGCTAGGCACATTGGTGAGAAGGGTAATAAGAAGAAGTCACAGTCTCTGCCCTCAGAGGACTTACAGTTTAACTGGGGAGAAAGGAAAAAATTTAAGGTCTATATAAGACAAAATACAGTGTAGTACTAGATTTAGTACCGAGAATTAGCAACTGAGGGCTGCCAGAAGCATGAGAACTTGCATTATTTCTCTCTATATAATATATTAACTTAGAGTATATTCTATTAGTGCCAATCTAAGGTTTGCACCCTTCACATCTGTACTCTTGTTTTTGATTCCCACAACTGTCTGGTGAGGAAGACAGGGAAAGCTCTATTATCCCCATTCTCTAGATAAAGGAATCATGATTGCTCCTATCTAGTGTCTGAGGACATCGGCTATCAGCCATGAAATTCAGAGACTACTAACCGGTAGATGCCAGCAGCTGAGCTGGTCCCTACACTCGGTTGCTTCTCAGTACAAGCCCATGGATCTTCTCACTGAACCACATGGGAGGCTCTGCCAGGATAAAAGCCTCCAAAATTGTTAGCGTTTGTGTTATTCAGCCAAGCCATGGCACAAACATAGGCAGCTCATAGATCTAGCTAGGGCCAGAAGGGACTGCAAGGTCATCTACTCCAATTCACCCATTTCTCAGATAAGGAAACTGCGTCTCTGGAAGAGAAGCGATTTGCCAAAAGTCATGGCTAGTAAGTAGATATTCAGGATGCTGGGGGAGCAGGGGTGTGGGTGTTGTCCTGTAATGGCTCCTGGGGGACTTTGTGTCCATAGAGTGAACAAGGGAAATGTAACAACCATTTTCCAAGTGCCTGCTTTGCAGCTGTTATTGTAACAAGTCTGGGGGGAGGGTCTTTTTTGTTTTGTTTAGTTTTGTTTTGTCTTCTCAGTATAGGGGGTAAAGGGAGGAGGGAAGGAGAGAATATGGAACTAAAAGTAAAATAAAATTGAATATTGAAAAAAAAAAAGAGAGGAACTTGGAGAAGTACAGTCCAGGCATCTCATTTAACAAATGAAGGACCTGAGTTTCCATGAGAAGGAGGGTCTCTCCAAAGCTACCCTGATAGGCAGGAGGGGAATAGGGATTTGAACTGAAGTTCCACTAGCTTTAACTCTAGAATTCTTTGCAAATGTGTGGGGCAGGGTAGCTATGCCACAGAGGTCACTCTCAGGGAGCTCACTGGCAATGGGGACCAATGACACCTAAATGACTCTGATACCAGGGAGATAAGGGCAAAGAGGGGATGGGCTAAGGAGCAGAGGCTCAGAAATCTGAGAAAAGAAAGAGGATTTCCAGATTCAGCTATGTTGGAGGGAAGGATCCAAACATTGTAAGCATCTTTAAGATCAGGAGGCGCCTGGATCGGATCCTGAAGGAAGGAAAGGCCTTCAGATGGAAATGCAGATTGAGGAAGCACATTCCAGGCAGGTGTGTGTGTGTGTGTGTGTGTGTGTTTGGGCTGCCAGGCAAGGTGTCCTAGGACAGAGCTTTTTAAATTTTTTAATAGAGGCAACTATAGCAAAGTGAAAAAAAAAATGCTAGGTCCAACATTAGGAAGACTTGAGTTCAAATTCAGCTTCAGACTTACCAGTTGTGTGACCCTGAGCAAGTGATTAAACTTTTGACCGCCTCAATTTCCTCAATTTTAAAATAGGGGTAATAATAGAACCTACCTCCCCGGGTTATTGTGAGGATGGAATGGGATATTTATAAAATGCTAAACACAATGTCTTGCATGTATCAGGCTCTTAATAAGTAATTTGTTCTTTCCTTAACCTGGAACCCAGGATAGTTAAGTGGCACAGTGGATAGAGTGCTGTCCCTGGAGTCTGGAGAACCCCAGTTCAAGTCCAGCCTCAGACACTACCTAGCTGTGTGACCCTGGGCAAGTCACTTAACCCTGTTTGCCTCAGTTTCCTCATCTGTAAAATGAGCTGGAGAAGAAAATGGCAAATCACTCCAGCGTCTCTGCCAATAAAAACACAAATGGGGTCACAGAGACTCAGACATAACTGGAAATGATTGAATCTAACTTGGAGTCCATGAACTTATGAAATCTCTTTTGATAACCACTTCAGTATCATTATCTTTCCTTGTTATCCTATGTACTTTACAAACATTATTCTGAGATAGAGTCCCTAGGTTTCAACAGATTGCCCAGAAAAGGTTAGGAGCCCTGCCTAGTGTCATCAGGGGTGTGACCCTGGTTTGGGGGGGACACTCAGCTGGGTGTGCCAGATATTTAGAGAGGTTGAGGTCGTTTGCCCCATGTTACAAAGCAAAACTAATACTTGCATCCCCAACCCCTTTGTTCTGTCCCCTTCCAGTCTGGGAACATTCTCTCTCCAGCACCAGGTCCCTCCCACATGCACAGCCATGGATAGTATGGGGGTGTCGGTCTGGTCACTGGGTATAGAGTGGCTGCAATCAGGAAGTGAATCGATGGGATCCTGCCCCAATTTTCCATGACTAATTTGCTGCTGACCTTGGACCAAGTCCTTCTGCCTTTGGGAGAATCAATTTCCTCCCCTGTCAGAAGAGGGGGCTGGATGTGGAAACAGCACAGATTTGGGCCCAGAGCACTCTCTCCTTAGTCACCTTGATGTCCTCGGGCAAGTTCTCAGTCTCTATGGGCCTCAGTCTTCTCATCTGGAAACTGAGGGGGCCGAACTCTGTGACCTCCCAGGGAAAGCCCCTTCCAGCTTTCCATCTCAAGTCCCTGGGGGTCCTCTGCTCATTTTCTGGAAAAAAAATACCTATAAATGTGCTTCTCTGGGCAACCTGATTGGGGCCGGGGTGTGGGGGGTGGGATGGGGCGGGAACCAAGTCTTGTCCTCTTCCGGCCCTCTCCCAGCTCCCTTCTCTCTTCGTCACAGCCTCTCCTGAAATATTCATTCCACCCCTATCAATGTTTCACCTGCCTTCTATCCCCGTCACCCCTGCCATTGACTTCAATCACTGGGGTCGGTCTTGGATCATGAAAAATAGATGTGTTTACCAACCCCCACCCCACCCCCACTGCCTTCCTGGGTTCAGAACTAAATAGGAAATTTTCCTGTTCAAATGTAACCTTCTCCTCAACCCCTTGGCTCCTCCCCCACCTTCACCTTCTCTGCACAGAGGAGCTTCTGTTCAGGCCAGGCCCTTCTAAGCATATCACCAAGATTCTGTTTTCTAATTATTATTGATGACTGTAACAACCTTGGGGGGAAAAATCCTTTGTGATGAGTGTGTGGCTTTTCAATGCACTTTCACAAGTACTCTTGAGCAGTACCTTTGAGAGGAAGGGAAGCAATTAGCATCACAGTTTTCTAGATGGGGAATCCCAGAATCTCAGAGTTGGGAGGGACCTTAGAGACCATAGATTCAAACCTGTAACTCCCTTCTAGCATGCCCAACAGACCGGGGTCTACTTTCCGCTTTGGGGATTCCAGGGACAGGGAGATCATTACCTTACAAAGCTGCCTATTCTTCTTGGGAATACACTAACTGTTAGAATGCTCTTCCTTCTTTGGAGGGGAAATCAGTCCCTCTCCACCTTTCTGTTAGTTCCTAGTTCTGGTCTCTGGGATCAATCAGGATGAAGGTGATTCTTCTGCCCCATGCCATAGCAATCTTCTCACCCCGGAAGTTCACTCTGTCCCTGTGACCCCTTCTTCTGGTTGGTCAGTTTCTCTAAGAACCTCTGTAGTAAGGATAGTGCTCAAGCCATGCATCTCTTCATTCCTCTCCAGACTCCTGGGGGAAATTTAGGTGATATAGAAACAAAATATTTTAAAACAAATCTAATTTTTAATGAAAAACTATTGCTAATTCAAGACATTCTGTGAGTCAGCATCTACTCATAACCATAGTTCATGAGCCCCCACCAGCGTGCTTAATTTTACAAGCAAGACAGAAAACACATTAGTTCAAAGTAAAAATAGTTTAATCAAACTCTACAGCAAATAAATTCAAAAGAAAAGGTTTCCATGCATTCAAATGAGACAGCCTCTCATAAGTTACTCTGCCATCAGTGGGTAAAGACACACATGCAGAGGACACGTATGGTTGAAAAACTGTAATGGTAATCAATTTGTTGGATATTTAGGGCTAAGTAGATCAGATACTTAGGGCTAAATAGATCAGTAACTTAGGGCTAAGTATAGAACTCTGTCCATTGGTGAAAAGGTGCGAATTCCCC
>JAQQSW010024352.1:0-10106 GCA_028646575.1 Pseudocheirus occidentalis | reverse complement strand
TGCAACATTGATGGCCGACATCCTCATGATGTCATTGATGACATCAATAGTGGTGCTATTGAATGCCCAGCAAATTAAAAGCTACAACGGATACTATTGCAATAAATTTAACATCTGAAAAAAAAAAGGTGTACACAGTTTTATAAGTCTTGGGGCATAATTCCATATTGCTCTCCAAAATGGTTGGATCAGTTCCCAGTTCCACCAGGAACACACGTATTAGTGTACTCATTTTCCCACATCCACTCCAACATTTGTCATTTTCCCCTTATAGCATTTTAGCCGACCTGCTAGGTGCGAGATGGTATCTCAAAATTCTTAAGATTTGCCTTTCAATCATCAATAATGATTTAGTGCATTTTATATGACTATATAGCTTTGATTTCTACTTCCAAAAACTGCCTGTTCATATTCTTTGATATTATTCTCTGTTCTAACCAATTCTGATAAGAATGAGGTTCAAGCATGGCCTGCCACCACCACTCCATTTTCCCCTCCACTGTAAAAGTTCTTCCTTATATGTCTCTTTTATGTAAGATTATTTTCCCCATTCTTCCTCTTCCTTCCCACTTCTCCCAGTGTATTTCTATTTCTTATTCCTTTTTTTGTTTTTAGATCATCCTACTATCACCACCTCATATCCATGCCCTCTGTCTATGTAGAGTCCTTCTAATTGTCCTAATAATGATAAAGTTCTTAGGAGTTACATATATCATCTTTCCATACAGAAGGGTATCTAGTCTAACCTTATTAAACCCCTTATGATTTCCCTTTAATGTTTAGCATTTTAGACTTCTCTTGAGTTTTGTTTTTGATTGACACATTTTCTATTTAACTCTGGTCTTTTCATCAGGAATTCTTGAAAGTCCTCTGTTTCATTAAATATCCATTTTCCTTACCAAAGAAAGGAAACCTACCCAGTTTTTCTGTAGGTTATTATTGGTTACAATCCTAGATCTTTTGCTTTCTAAAATTACATATTCCAAGTCCCCTACTCCTTTAACATGGAAGCTGCTAAATCTTGTGTAATCCTTACTGTGGCTCCGCAGTATTTGAATGCTTTCTTTCTGGCTGTTTGCAATATCTTCTTCTTAATCTGGGAGTTCTGGGGATTGGGTACAATATTTTCTTGGAGTTGGGATCTCATTCTGGAGGTAATTTGTGGCGTCTTTCAATTTCTATTTCATCCCCTGGATCTAAGATATTGGTGAAGTTTTCCTTTATAATTCCTTTATATATGATGTCTAGGCTTTTTTTTAACCATAGCTCTTACATAGTCCAAATAATTCTTAAACAATCTCTCCTCAATGTATTTTCTGGGTCAGTTATTTTTCTGATAAGATATTTCACATTTTCATCTACATTTTCGTTCTTTTGACTTTATTTTATTGTTTCTTTGTGCTTTGTGGAGTCATTCACTTCCACTTGCCCAATTCTAATTTTTAAGGAATTATTTTCTTTAGTGAGATTTTTGTAGCTATTTTTTCATTTAGCCAATTCTGTTTTTTAAAGAGTTCTCTTCTTCAGTGAATTTTTTTTTTACTTTTTCTACCATCTAGTCTATTCTGTGTTTTAAGACGTTATTTTCTTCAATTTTTGTGCCTTTTTTAGTCAAGCTATTCATTCTCTTTTCATAATTTTCTGGTTTTACTCTCATTTCTTTTCCCAATTTTTCCTCTACCACTCATGTTTTAATCTTTTAGAAATTCTTGTTGAGTTTGTGTCCAATTTGTATTTTTCTTGGAGGCTTTGCTTGTAGCTGTTTTCATTTTGTTGTTTTCTTCTGAGAGTTTGGATCTTGATATTCTCTGTCACCATAGTAGATTTGTATGTTCTGGTTCTTTTTCCATTGTTTGCTTGTTTTCCCAGCCTATTTCTTGGTTTTGACTTTATGTTAAAGTTGGGCTCTGTTTGCTTGGAGGGGAACACTGACCCAAACTTAAGGCTTTTTCATGCTGCTGTTTTCAGAGCTAGTTCTAGAGGCCTGTAAGTTTTTCAGTATTTCCAAGATCATGTTATCCTGAGACAATTGTGGTCACTGCTCTTCAAGTCTGTGCTCTGGTCTTTACCCAGGAAGGACCTCTGATCCCCTGTAACCACAAGCATTAGAGCTCCTGTCTGCCCTGGAACATCTCTGGGATGAGAGTTCCCAAAGCTGCTGCTGCTGCTGTCACAGTCACCTTAAAAGCCGACCCACCACTCCAGACTTCTTCGGACCTTCTAAATTGTATTAGGTTAAAACATTTCTCACATCAACCTTTTGTTGGCTATGCCACTACAAAATTCAATTTTATGGTTATTTTAAAGGTTTTTTGGAAGGGACTATCGGGAGAGTTTGACTGGGTTGCTACCTTTCCTCTACCATCTTGACTCTGCCCCCTTAAAACCCAGTAATTTAATAGTAATATTTTTTCTGTGATGCTAAATGCTACATGTCATGGAACACGACACTCTCCAAAGAATCACAGTTGTAGGTGATACAGAGGGAAATGCGGACAGATTGCCTCTGAATCTAGATTCCCACCTCATCATTCAATTTAATGTGTTCATTTCAGAGATCTCTCAGTTGTCTTATCTAATGGCCTATTTCAATTCAGAACCATCTTTACCTTTATGCAGCTTCTGACACTATTAATCATACTCCACTTTTGGTACTCTTTCCTGTTTCTCATTCTTTCTGTCCGACAGTTCCTTCTAAAGTATCCTTTGCTTGATCTTCATCCACATTATGCCAATTAACTGTGGTGTCCCACAAGGCTCTATCTTGGGCCCCCTCCACCTTTTACTTTATAGTGTTTCCTTTGATAACTCCATCAGCTCCCATAGGTTCAATTATTTTCTCTCTATGGATGATTCTCAGATCTATAAATAAAGTCCTAGTTTCCCTCTTGAGTTCCAGTTATAGATCACCAACTACCAGTTAGATTAGAGGTTCCCAAATTTATTTGACCTATCTCCCCCTTTTCAAAACAAAAAAAATGACTCAGTGTCTCCCCCACAGAAATCTACTTTCTTTAACTCTTTAATGTTTTTTTTAAAAATTTGCATCATTTGAATATATATATATATATATATATATATATATATATATATATATAAATTTTAAATGAAGCATCTAAAATTAAATAATCAATTGCAAATTTATGGAGTTTTTTCCCCTGCACTGAAATTTTGATGATGTCATATTGCATCATGTATATCATATTGTAAACAAGTCATTACACAAACATATTCCTGCCAATGCATGCTGGGCTTCCTGACAATACTCAACATGCTGGCCTGCCAACACTTGCCTGTTGAGACCTATCAGTGAACTTGACCACTGATGAGTTATAACTTGCATTTTGTGTGTTTACTTGGAAAATAATGTAATTAATATGATTTTAACTCTGTTATACAACAGATGAAACATTCATGAATTGTTTTTCAAAATTTTCTTCTCTCTTCTTCTTTCCTTATGCTTCTACAGCCCACTTATTTTTATTTAACACTCCCCAATTGTACCCAAGGCTACTACCACTTCCCTGGATCATTCCAGAACCCCCCAGGGGGCAGCATCACTTACTTTAGGAATCTTTGATTAGTTATTTCAAACTAGATGTCCCATAAACAACTTATATGCAACATGTACAAAATTGAATTCATTATCTTTTCCCCCAAACCCTTCCTTATTAAGGTCAAGGTCACCACTATCCTTCTAGTGAACCATGTTCCAAATCTCAGTGTCATGCTTGACTCCTCACACTCATGCTCCCCACACATTCAATCAGTTACCAAATCCTGTTGTTTCTACCTCCACACCATTCCTCATATGACACAGGATTTTCTCTGTCCTCACAGAGCCACCACAGCAGTTTAGACCCTCTCATCCCATCTTACCTGGACTATTGCAATAGCCTTCTAATTGACATCCATCTCAAGTTTCTCCTCTCTTTGATCCATCCTTCACACAATTGCAAAAGTGATTTTCCTAAAATACAGCCCAATGTCACATTGGACTAACATTGGAGTGAGCAAACTCCAATGACTCCTTATTACTCCCAGGACAAAATTTTAAAAGCTCATTCTTTTTTTTTTTTTGCATTTAAAACTCTTCACAAATTCTGTTGTGAACTTCTTGTGACCTTCACAACCTCTGTCACCTCCCTACTTTTTAAACCACAGCTCCCTATTACTTCCAGGATAAAATATAAAGTACTCTTTGTATGTAAAGTGTTTCAGGGTGTAGCTAGGTGGTGCAGTGAAAAGAGCATCAGCTCTGGAGTCCAGAGGACCTGAGTTCAAATCCAGCCTCAGACACTTCACACAAAAACTAGCCATGTGATCTTGGGCATATCACTTAACCCCAATTGCCCTGCCTTCCCCTCTCCAAAAAGCAAAAAAATTAAAAATAAAGTGTTTCATAATCAGTCCTTTTCCTCATTCTTTAGTCTCCCAACACCCAGTTGTCTCTTGCATTGGCTGCTTTCAATGTCTGGAATGCTCACTCCTCACTCTTAGTTTCTGTGCCTCAACTCAAACCCTGCCTTCTGCAAGAGGCCTTTGCCAGTCTCCCATAACCTGCCCTACCCCAACCTTTCCCTCTGAGATCATCTTCCATCTACTCTGTATTTATTTAGCATGTGTCTAGTCATTTGCATAAAACTTCCTCCATTAGAATGTGAACTCCTTGGGGGTAGGAATTTTTTTACCTTCTTTATAGCAGTTAGCAAAGTGCCCAACACAAAGAAAGTACATAACAAATAGTAATATGGTGATGGTCATATATAGTCTGCAGCATAGTACTAATAATGATGTGCTCACAAGAATGTTATTTTGGAAATGTATGATCAGAAAAAGATGTGGTCCAGTTATAAAGAGAAAAGGATGAGGCACAGTTAACCCAGATACCCCACTAGGACCCACGGCTTTCAATGTATTGATTTAATCCTTTAAAAAGAATTAATGGGAAAACCTGGATAACTGTTACAGAGGATGATAAGCTGTGAATGGATTGCCATCGTCATCATTGCAGGAAAGATCCACATAATGAGATTGTGGATTTATTGAAATATTGAAATAGGGATAGGCTACCCTTAATGATAGCTCTCCAAACCAGCTTCAAGTTTCCAGAAAGCCAAGGCAAGGGAAGTGCCTTGGAAAAAATGAGAAGAAATCCCATAATCTCAGGATATTTATGTTTGGATAAGGGATTGAATCAGGCAGTACAAATTTAGAAAAAAGAAGACATGTAAGGGAAAAATCTTTGAAGAAAAGATGGACATAAGAAATTGGGGGTGTAGGGAACCATGAAAATGGGAATCCTCATGTGTTCCTGAGCAGCTGAGAGCAGAGATCCAAGCTGTTATGGGCCATAGTCTACTAGTCAGGAAATGGTGGCATTGCAGCAATGTTCAGAAAAGGGAAAGGCAGAATGTGAACCTCATGAAGGAAACTGACATCTCAGAGGCAAGAGGTTCACTTGAATAGGCCCTGAAAGTAAGCAAAGAAGAGTTATAAAAATAATACAGTTTCTTCACCCCATCTGTCCACAAGCATCTGCCCACAGTTCTCCCTGAGCAGTAATTTCCCCAACCACCAACTCAGAAAGCATAGGGCATTGTCACCATTTGTTTATGGGGTCAGGGAAAGGGCCTACTATTTAATTCTCTCTTGTTCTTTGTATCACTTTTATATCTTAATTAATTACTTTACATATTGGACTTGTGGCTTGTATGGTTTGTAAAAAGAGAACATTATATTAGTGGAGAATCCAACCCATAATGAACCTGGAAAAAGTTGCAGAGACTTTGAGCCAGAGTTCTCAAAGTCTTAAGAGGCCCGGCATTAAAAAAAAGTATTTGCAAAATCTTAATTTAACTATAAGCCACTTTCATTATGAAGAAGCCTTTCAAAGAGATTTTGCATTTGAGTTGAATTTCCATTTTATTAAAATTTTGAGCATGCAAGTGGCAAGACAAAAAATTAGGTACACATAATAATCAAATACAGTAGAGACCATGCAATTTTATGTTTCTATTTCTAACAAATTAATCAATCAACAAGCATTTGTTAAGAGCTTATTATGTATCAGGCATAGGGGATAAAGACAAAAATGAAACAGCTTCTTCCCTCAAAATTATATCCCATCGGGGAATCAACATATACCCAGATATAAAAATATATATTCAAAGTAAATAGAAAGTTATTTCAGTAGTAGAAAAAACTAGGATGTGAGGAGTCTTGGGAAAGACTTTCTGCACGAGGAGGCACTTGAGTTTAACTTTGTAGGAAGCAAGTGATTTAATGAAGCAGAGGAGAGAAGGCAGAATATTCAAGGCATGAAGGATAGCCTATACAAAGAGTTGGAGACAGGAGATGGAACATCATGGGTCAAGAATGTATTTGTCACGTGTGAGACTTGAACCCGTGTATTCTTGACTTTGCCGATAGCTCCCTACTCCATGACAACACTGCTTTCAAAAGAAATACAAGTACAAAGAAATCTTAAATCTTATTCACCCCTTCAAACAGAGGAAGATAATAAAAGGTTGAAAAATTCATTGATGTAGGAACACAAGGGGATGGATATACTTACTCGTTGTTATCAAAATAGCAGACTGCTTCAACTATTAAGGAGAACAATTTGCAGTTATGTGAGAGAATTAGATTCTTACATCCTTTGTGCTGTAAACCTACTAATATGGTTATAGCTCAAGAAGTCAATGAACTCCAGTCTCACATCTCCAATTATCTATTGGACATCATGAACTAGACGTCTCATAGATGTCTTAAACTCAACACGTCCAAAACTGAACTGATTATCTTTCCCCCAAAATCTATCCCCTCTTCTAATTTCCCTATTACTGTTGAGAGCACCACCGTCCTCCCAGTCACTCAGGCTCACAATCTCCCCTTTCTCTTCTCTGACATTCCAACCTCTCTATGAAGACCCCTCCTTACCCTATTCCTAGACCATTGCAATAGTTGGTTTCTCTGCCTGGAATCTGTCCCCACTGTAGCCCATCATCCATTAAGTAATCGGTGATCTTATTAAAGTATAGGTCTGACTGTGTCACCCACCTTTTCAATAAACTCCCTATTGCCTCTAGAATTAAATATTTAAAATATTTGCTAGCCAAATCCTTGTTTGGCTGTTAAAGCCCTTTGTAGCCTGACCTCTCCTTACTTTGCAGTCTTAACATTCCTTGTTCCAAGTACTCTGTGACACGAGGCTCACAGAAGACACTCCGTTTCCTGACTCAATGCATTCTCACTAGCTATTTCCCAGCTCTAGAATCCCCTCCCTCTTCACCTCTGCCTCCTGGCTTCCTTCAAGGACCAGCTAAAATCCTACCTATTTAAAAGAGTTTTTCCTGATCCCCCTTAATCCTGGAGCCTTCCCAATATGATCATCGCTAATTTATATTGCATATATCTTGCTTGTATATAGTTGTCTGTATGTTGTCTCCTCCATTAAACTGGGAGCTCCTTTGCCTTTCTTTGTATTCCCAGGACTTACCCTAGTGCTTTACATAGTGGGTACTTAATAGATATTTGTTGACTTGATTTGTCTTGAAGGCCATCCAGAGAGGGCATCATTCTAGATACCAGACAGGAAGCATATGACTTAGGTGGGGTAATGAATAGAATGTTGAACATGAAGTCAGGAAGACCTGTCAGAATCCTACCTCAGACATTTACCAGTTATGGGAACCTGGGCCAATCAGTCAACCACTGTCTGCCTCAGTTTCCTCATCTGTAAAATGGGAACAACGATAGCACCAATTTTTTTTCTTTTTTTTTTTTTTTTGGAGGGCAGTTGGAGTTAAGTGATTTGCCCAAGGTCACACGGCTAGTTTTTGTGTTAAGCGTCTGAGGCCGGATTTGAACTCAGATACTTCTGACTCCAGGGCCAGTGCTCTATTCACTGTACCACCTAGCTGCCCCAGATAGCACCAATCTTATAGGGTTGTTGTGAAGATAAAATGAGATGTCTGAAAAATGCTTTGCAAACCTTAAAGTGCTATATAAATGCCAGCTATTGTGTTTATAGTACACAGTGAGAAGATGCACATGACTCCCTTATAGTTACATTGCTCCCACCAACTCAAAGGTCACCCCTGTCTTTGTGCATTAAAGGTCACGATACCTACCACTTCAGTGCTTACTAAATGGCTGTTAAATTAAGTTAAATTATGGCCGTACAGAAGATCTTTGACAGAGGGTAAGGTTGGGTAATGGGCAAAAATACCATTCTTAGTCCTTATAAAAGTCAGATATTATTACATTCCTTCCAGATTTCCCCAGATAAAAAATTAATGCTATCCAGGTTTCCTAGTATTTAAGTTTTCTTTGGGTTGGCTTTCAAAGAAAACTCTCTCTCTCGTAGGCAGAAAAACAGAATTTTATCTTCCTGTTCATATTTATTCCAGTCAGGACCTGGTCTCCCATAAAGTAACTACACACATCAAACATTTATATCTAAGCCTGGTTATTTAGAATACTGCAGTTTGCTAGATGGATAAAGGCTAACTTGGTTAGGCTGCCAAGGCGGTCAGCAAAAGACAATGCAGATTGGCATCAGTCATGGTAACAACTTTAGGGGCAGTGGGGCTTACAATATTATGCCACCAAGTCACCTGCGGTATAATAGAAAGAGCACTGGCTCTGTAATCAGAGTTCCTGGATTCAAATCCCACCCCTGATGTTTACTGTTTATGAGAACTTCAGTGAGTCACTTAACTTCCTTGTACCTCAGTTTCCCTACATGTAAGGTTGGTTCACAGGTTCCCAAAGTAGGTGCGTGGGGAGCACTGGAAAGATTCAGAGGGGCAGTAGTAGCCTCAAGTACAATTGGGGGGCATCGAATAAAAATAAAGGGGCAGTGGAAGCATAAGGAAAGAAGAGAAGAAAAATTTTAAAAACCATTCATATGTTTGATCTGTTGTGTAACACAGTTAAAGACACAGTGATTACATTATTTTCCAAATAAACAAACAAAATGCAAGTTACAACTGATCAGTGGTGAAGTTCGCCAACAGGTTTTAATGAGCAAGTGTTGGCAGGCCAACAATGTTGCACATTGTCAGAAGTCTAGCATGCATAGGTAGGAATATGATTTCTTTACAATATGATGCTATATGGTTATATGACACAATACTGCATCAGAAAATTTCAATGCAGGAAAAAACCAAAAATTTAAAATAAATTACTAAATTTAAAACATCATTTTTGTAAAAAAAATTAATTTTTTTTTGAAATGATGCAATTTTTTTTAATGTTAAAAGGTTAAAGAAAGTAGATTTCCAGGGGGGGTGCTGAGTAATTTTTTTAAGATAGCAGTAGGCTAAATAAGTTTGGGAACCTCTGGACTAATCCCTTTTAGCTCTAGATGCTTATCTGATGCTTCTTCAACCTCTACCTTGGGAATTGCTCTGGGGATATGTAATGGAAGGATTATTCCCCTCCTTCAGAACATGAGCAGTTATCTTCTGACTGCTTCCCATTAGACGTGATTATTCAGGGGTTCCTCCAGTGTTCTGACAAAAAGTTGTTTTATTTGTTACTGAGGCTGAACTTCATGGATATTAAAGAGGTGATCCCCAGCTCCCAGATCTCTCTTGTCTGACAGCTTTCAAGTGAGGAAGCATGTGACAACTGCTTAGGGAAGGGGCAGCAGAAAGTTGTATGTCCCCATTTGTTTATCACCAATCTGTTGATGAATGTCAGTTTCTTTACTCTCTTGTGTTTATTCTTCCTGGTTCTTAGGTGAATGAATGTTCAGAGTCAGAATGAGTCATGTTATGACCTTTTGGGCTCTGAAAGGTCAGAAGAGCCTTTTATGGGTCCTCTCAATCCCCAAAGTTGGTAGCAAAGACCACTGCAGCCAATAGCAACAGTAGCTCAGTGTGATGGAGAGATCATGTATTGGTTGAATGACGTACTTGACCTAGCCCAGCAACGAATTACATCAGTCAATATACCCTATCTTGGAAGGAGCCAGGCCATCTGAGCAAGAGCATATATAGATCATCAAGATTTCATGCTCCTAGGTTACTTGCTGGGGATTCTATGAAGGGAAAAATAGAATTTTAGAATGAGTAAGCACAAGGTACTCACCAGTC
>JAQQSW010024351.1:0-10106 GCA_028646575.1 Pseudocheirus occidentalis | reverse complement strand
ATACACGTACACATAGGTCCATATAGGAGGCTCTATATGCATATGAATACATATCTGAGCATGTGTGTATATATGTATATAGAGTGTATAGGATGAATTGAATACGATGATATGTACTATAAAAGGCAAAATTCTGAGGTGGGAAGGGACTAGAATGAGAGGAGACAGGGAGAGACAAAATGGGGTTAATCATCCCGTAGAGAAGAGGCATGGGATAACTATTACAACTTTGCTTTCAATTACTCTCATTGAATTTGGCTTAGGGAAGAAATGGCATGATCTCTAACCTGGGCATCATGCCACACAGGAAAGTAGGGAGCATGGGGATGAGAGGGCGGGGGATGGAGGGGAGGACATGGTTTGGGGGAAGGATGCTGGAAGCACACACTTCAGTAAAGGGACAGGGACAGGGTAGAGAACAGAACAAGAGGGGGGAGAGATAGGAAGGAGAGACAGATGATCACTGTCACAATATGTCCACTCTGAAGATGTCCTGTATAATCACACCTCCACAGCCTATATTGAATTGATTGTCCTTTCAGTGTGGGTGGGTAACAAGGGAGGAATCGAAAGAATCTAGAATTTAAAGCTCTGCAAAACCTGCAACTAGGAATTAAGATATACAGGGGCTGGGATAGGGAGACTGTCCCTGCCCTACCAGAAAATAAGAGAGCAGAGCAGGGGAGGGGCTTTACAGTGGGATTGCTGTTTTAGGGTTGGGACAGGGGCAAGATCGGGAGAAAATCTGCTATTCAAAAATGTAATGAAAATGAATGATGTAAACAAGAAAACAAATTAAAAAATATTAAAAAAAAAAGACAAGTCACAGATATGACTATCTGGGAAGGTGGGATAGAACCATCTTCCCAATCAAGACTGGCCAGAGGGGCAGAATAGCAAGGAGGGATATATAGTCAGTCTCTCATAACATGTCACTTGTGGAGATGTTCTGCATAACTACACATGTAAAGCCTGTGTTAATTGCTTATCTTTCCAGTGGGGGTGGGTGACTAGGGAGGAAGGGAAAGAATGTAGAATTAAATTTCTAAAATCAAATGTTAAAATATATATATCTATGTGTGTATATATATATATAATTATTATCATTATTATTATTTACATACAACTTGGAAATAAGATATACAGGTACTGGGGTAGGGAGATCCATCTTACCTTACTGGAAAGTCAGAAGGGTGATGGGGGAGGGTATAGGAGAGAACAGATTGGGGGGGAGGGGAATACAGTGAGATTGCTGTTTTGGGATGGCGGATAGGGGAAAGATGGGGAGAAAATTCGCATTCAAAGTTATACTCAAAATCTCATGGAAATGAATGATGTAAACTAAAAATAAACAAAAGTTTTAAAAAGGAAAAAAAAACTGTCCATAAGCCTCCAGGAGGGTGAAGTCTCAACTCTGGATATCCCTGGACTGAATGATATTATAGTTATGTATGAATGAGTCTGGTTAAAGGACTGAACTAAAATAGTAGTCATTAAAATGTGGATTTTAACTAAAAAAAAAGAGTCCAGACATTCACAAGGAAAGAGCAACATTACTGAAAACAGAATACTTCACTGGTGCTGGTACATAAAAACAACACAAGGAAGCTCTCATAAAAGTAATATGGATGTTCTTAGAAGTACCTATTAAGGGATATAGACAAGAAAGAAACTGTAAGAGATTTATAGGCTATACCAATTGAGGGAGTAGCTATATTGGTGAAATCATAGACTAACATAATCACTGAAAAGGAAACTAAGCCCAATTAGAGTAAGTTTTTTGCAAAGGATCATATTGCTATTAAGAGTCAGAACTGAGACATGGAATTTTATATTCTTTCCTCAGAATAAGTGTTCTTTCCATTGTACTTTTAATTATTTTATTCAACAAATAATTACTTAAAGTTGACAATTTATATATAGATATAGATTAGATATAGATATAGATATAGATATAGATGATATAGATATAGATATAGATGTAGATGTAGATAGAGATAGAGATAGATGTAGATGTAGATGTAGATGTTGATAGAGATAGAGAGATAGAGATAGAGAGATAGAGATAGAGATAGAGATAGAGATATAGTTATAGATATAGACATGATAGAGGCAGCTGGGTGGCACAGTAAATGGAGCATCGGCCCTGGAGTCAGGAGGACCTGAGTTCAAATTTGATCTCAGACACTTAACACTTACTAGCTGTGTTACTTTGGGCAAATCACTTAACCCAATTGCCCTGCCTTCTCCCCTCCAAAAAAATAAAAGTTAAAAAAATATGATAGAAATTCTTTGTGAGCCAAAGCAAGGTAGGAAACAATCCTTCTTAAATAGTTTACAATAGTTACTTAGATAGATAGTTTACGATACTTACTTAGATAGTAAGATAGCTTACAATCTAACTTAAAACACAAGTTGAAAATTAAGTTGTTATAAATAATTTTATAATGGGGTGATAGAAGTAGTACAGACAAAAGGGTAGTATAGGCCATAAATAATGACTTTAAATGGTTGCAAACTTAATTAAGTTGCAAGAATCAAAGAAGACTTCATGGAGGAGGTGGGAATTGAAGAACTGATAAGTTTGGAAAAGCATATATGGAGCACATGGACTTTCAAAATTTGGAAAACTGAAGTATGAGCAAAATCACATTGCTATGAAGGCGCTTTCCCCAACTCCTGTACTAGACATGATTAGGCAATGGGTACTGATTCCAGGTTAAAATTTGTTTGGCTTAAGTATAAGGTTAGATGAATTATTTAGTTCCCATATCATCATTTACAATGCAACTAGAAGGAAAAAAATATATGTATGTGTATATATATATATATATATATATATATATATACATACATACATACATATATATTATATATATACATAAAATATGTGTATATTATATATATATTCTAACAATTTGAATTGTCCCAAGATGGAAAATGAATGTTGGAGGAAGTTCTCTATTACTAGAGATCTTCAAATTGGTGATAACTATTTGGTTACCTGAAAAATGATATTTTTTAGAATGAGGAAGGGAAGGGAACAAGCATTATATAGTGCTACTATGTGTCAGGCGCTGTGCTAAGAACTTTAGACAGCAAAGTAATACAGCATATATTGCCCTGGAAAATGGCATAAAGAAGACCAGAACTCAGATCCAGTCTCTAACACTTACTAGCTGCATGATTGTGGTAAAGTCACCTAACTTTTGCCAGTTTCAGGTCCCCATCCATAAAACAAGGATAATAATAGTATCTACCTTCTAAGATTTTTAGTGAAGATAAGATGACATATACTTTTACAAGAAATCCTTATTTAGACTCTGATTAAAGAGGCAACAAGTTAAAGGGAACAACATGCTGGTGAACCAGCCTTGCTTCAAGCTGTGCCCTGCTTTTTGTAGATAGTAGTGAACACCTACCATACAAAGTCAAAGGTGTTTTTGATGGGGTGCCTGTGCTTGAGCTCCAGTTTGTAAAATCACATTTCTCCCTAGCCTCAAGTCTCCCAAGCCAAAAAACACTGTCTCAGGCATTTTTTTCTCTAGCTCAAGGGCAGCATACTCTAGCAAAATACTTATCTCTCTTCCTGATACAGTGGCTAGCTGAACTTACAGAATTTATTAGTTTGACCCAACTGTGTACTGACTGAAGCAGCTGTGTACTGGATCATTCCTATCATATGTATCCTGGATTCAGTCATAGGTATATTCCCTAGCTCATTATGAATGAGCTGAATCCTGAATCTCTCGTTAGCTTGGGATATACACATACTCCCAACATCCATCTTGTCAAACACAACATTGATGGGTGGCAGCTTGGTCATCCCTGACTGCTAGCTGACTTAGTAAGTTTTAAGACTAAAACCACACCTCCATGCAGCCCCTATTTCCTGTTGAATTCTGGCCAATATGCCTGTGTAGTAGATATTAAAAGAGAATGTTCCTTTAAGAATTTACCACTCCTTAACTCCTCCCTAATCCTCCCCTGACTTACTTACTTAGCATATTTGGCACAGGTTCTACTATAGAATATCCTATATAAACTTTAACTGTAGCTGTCCAAGGTTGCAGGTTTTCTAAGAACTCTTGCCTGCTGAGTAATAGTAAATCTTTGCCACCTCAACTTAGAGAATGTTTGAGTCTGAATTCATCCCAGACTGCTTTCCAGGGACTCTGGTTATTGGGGTTCCTGGGCTCTCTGAACTCCTTGACCCCCACATAATTTCTATTGAATCATATAATCATCATAGATGGAGCTAGGGTCACCTCGTCTTCTTAATTATTACAGTATAATAGAGAGATGAAGTTGGTAAACATTCACCACTCCCTCTTATGCAGGCTACCTGCCATGCATTTAGTGTTAAAAACAAGGTTTTAACATGCAATCACCCAAAATGACTCAGCACAAATAACTGACTTTCCAAAATATTTTACGGTTTGCAAATAATAAAGTGACATAAATACTGTTATTCTTGTATGAGTTGATGTAATTGAAATATGAAGAACCTTCCAAATTTGAGATCACATGTTTCCATCATGATATAGCCACTGCTTTGGTAACTAAAGTTATTTACACATATTATGTATTTGTTGATGTTTGTTATGCACAATTTGGTATTATACACTACCCCAAGTTCACAGGGTGAACCCCAACTCAAAGTATTCAAACAATGTTGAGGTTACTTTTTGAGTTCACAGCCCCTAAAACCATAGCACATAAGCTCCCATGAGTCTTTTATAAAATGAAAGGTTTGGACTCATGATCTCTATGGTCCTCTCCACCTCTAAATCAATGATCCTATGATCTTTACTCTTAATGGCTTGCCAGAGGACATAATTAGGTCAAAGTAGTGTCAGAATGATACAGCACAGTTAAAAAAAATAAAGTAGCAAGAGAACATTTTTTTCAATATCCCTAGGGCACACTCTCTCACAAATTTACTGGAGAGCATTAGAAAGGGTAGTCACAAGTACAGAACATCAATGGAGGTGCTAAAAGGAAAATTCTTTGTTCAGGCTTTTGCCCTGATTAATGAGGCAAAACACAGGACAAAGAAAATTAAAAGAAACTTATGAAATATATGTCAAGTTAGCAATCCTTTGATGGCCTGATCACTGGAGATCAGCAAAAGATTCAAGATGGAGCCAGCATTTTATTGATAACTTTGATAATGAGATAAAGGCAGTTCAGATAGGTGAAGGTAAACAAAAGAGAATGGGCCATGGCAATTTGATTGCTACCCAATTGCCTGTAAGTTATATTTATCAGGTACAAACAGGTAATACAAAAACAGATGGGTGCCTTCTCTAACACTGATTGACAAGCATGCCTGGGAACACAGTGGGTTACTAATTCAGCATAACTTTCAGTAGAGGGCATACACACATATGCACACACACATACACACACACAAACACACACACACAGCATTTGTGGCCATGGACTATACCTGGAGGGGTATATACAAAAGGAACTTGTATGTCATGGTCCACCTGTGGAAGGGAAAGTCAGCCCTCTGGAAGTCTTTTGATGATATCATTGTGTTTCTCCCAAGATCCCTTTTTTGACTGGTCTCATTCCCCCTTAATCTTACAGTTGTTTCTGAATGCTGTTCTGCTAGATAATATCCCCATGGACACTTCCCTGCTGTGCACACATTTTTACTCGATGCCATTCCTGTGCCACAAACTCCACTCTATATTACTCTGACAGGTATAGCCTAGCTAGTAATGCTTAGATGTACGCTGCTTAGCTTACTCTTCTCTCTTGCCTCCAACTTCCGCTTCAGTTGAAATCCTTGCCTACCTCTTTCTTATGGGATGAGTAATACCTGACATATTCTTTTAAGTTAAAGCTCACAAGCATCTCCCACCAGACCTCTCTTTTTTAATAAAAGACAAGAAACTTTTACTAGGACCAGCAAAAAGCCTCCCCTCCTGTTCTCTTGTTTTCTCAGCCTCTGTTAAAAAGGCTTTTATTTCCCCAGCAGGAAATTCTAAGCCCCAGGCATCAGGCTTTTTAGATCAAAGAGCCTTCCAGCTGTCTAAAGCCTTCAGGCTTAATCATTACTTTGGACTAAACTTCCTGGTCCTGGGTCTTAGGGTCTCTAGGAACAGCCCTACTTTAGCTCACCTTGAGTATTCCCTATTACTCTCAAATTTAAACTGTGAAGATTAGATTAAAAAAACCTTTTTGCCAAGTATCTGCTAAATAACTCTGGAGCATGGAATTACCCCATTTTCTTACTAAGGATCCTGCATTCTCCCACACTGATGTTTGATAAGGAGAAAAAAGACAAAAGTACAGAGAGATGACTCAGCTTGGACAAAGCCAAGGCTTTGGTTACCTATACACTCCTGGCATCTTTTATCTACATATGTGGCTAGTATAAGCCTGAAAAAGGCTCGAAGGCACATCTTTCCAGTTGAATTAAATGGAATTGAATTGTTTCATGCTTACCTGTTTTTATCCTTCTGGTTTCTCTCTGGTCTGGTTTTTCGTATATGACTTGCCCTGAGTTTGAGAACTGCTTAGAGTCCCATGAGACTGCCTGATCACTGGGCTCCAACTTTGAACTTCAATGGAATCCTCAACTCTGGCTTTCCTGGCTTTCAGGGTACTGTTCCTTTAAATGACTCCAAAAAGATATGACTGCTCTGCATATTCAAAGTGAGTTGAGCGATCTTTATCAAATGAGTAAGTGAATAAGCATTTAAGTGTGCCAGGCCCGGGGCTAAAAACTTTATAAATATTTTTATTTCATTCTCACAATGACTCTAGGAAGAAAGTTCTATTATTATTCCCATTTTACATTTGAGGAAACTGAGGCAGGCAATGATTAAGTGACTTACCCAGGGTCACATAGATAGTGTTTAAGGCTGGATTTAAATCTAAATCTTTCTGATTCTAGGACCAGCACTTTATGCATAGCTCCACCTAACAACCTCTAATGGAGAGTACTGGTCAAAGAGGAAGTCAAACAAAAAGGAAGATAAATTTCATCTGCTTAATTTCATTTTCAACTCCATTTCTCCCTTTTTATCCTATTGTTTTACAATGAAAACTATGGACAAAATGGCCTATTCCTAGACTGGAAGGCACTGAATTCCAGGGTAGAGCTTTATTTTTTAGGACTTTCCATAAATTAAATTCAGAGTTGGTAGCTGTGAGAGTCTTGGAGTTGAAATTCATTATCATGCTTTTATGCCATGTGTTTTTAGGCTAAGATTTATTGACTGCTATTTTTAATTACATTGCATCTTTTATAGTTCTGGATCATAAGTGGGAAAGGAGATGCAATAAAGCCAATTCCTGTTATTTTGTTTATTCTTTAAAAGCTACAACATGCATTTTGGTAAGTCAGTACAATTTTTGTGTTTTTCAAATTCAATTAAGTTGACTGCTTTGTCTATATTGATAAGCAACCACTGCTGAAAGCTAATGCACTGCAGCAGAATGGGACAAGGACAAACTATCATTTGACAGTGAAGGGAGAAAATTCTTCTCTAAAAGACAGTCAAGTCCTTTCTCTATTCCAGATATTTTGCAGAATGTCTTCTTTTAAATGATCTGTGCTTGCAACTATATGTGTTCAACATACAGTGTAAAAGTAATCTTAACTTTTATGAGACTATGAAAGAGGAGAAAAAAGGAAAAGTAGTTTCTACAACTGGATATTAATATGAGCAATTTTTAAGTAAAGGTTTTTAAGTAAAAGTGGCGATTATAATTTATAAGAATAAAAATTATTTTTATTCTTTTTTCAAACTTAAAAATAAGAATCTTTGCACAATATAAATATTCCCTTCTCCCCACAATCTTTGAAACTGTAAAATGTTTTGTTTCATTTTCTTTTTCCATTTAGAGGAAGAGTTTTTAATAGGAAGCAAGGAAGGGAAATAAAAACTCATCTAAATCAACTCAAATCCAGAGCAAATCATATCTTCTCCATGCCTTTCCAGGCCCTTCCCACTCATATTTATTTTAGTATCCTACAGAATACTTAGCACTTAGTACTTTCTAAAGTCATAATCCTCCTCTGTGAATTATTGTTGTGATGCCTTTTAGTATTTTAGATTTATACTGGAAGAGGAATTAGATAAGATCTAGTCAACTCTGAGGTACTTCCAATGAGAAACTGATATCCAGAGACATTATGTTAGACAGTTAGGAACAGAGAAGAGGAAGCAGTGAGATAACAAGCATAAGAAGGTTGTCCCTAACATGTTTCAATTGGTGTTGATTATGGTGAGGAGGAAGGCAATAATAGTTATCTCTAGCATCTCCCCCCACCCTTTTCCCTGGAAGGCTATAATTCCTGCCAGGAGGGGAAGTAGGAGGTAGGGGCCAAAGGCTGGTTGCTCTGTTTTTTCTAAGAAAGATGGAGTATGGGGTTAGAATTAGATCTACCTGCTTCCTTAAATATTGTTAGTCACTGGGATGTAGTTTATAGGTTCAAGATAAACTCCTGATTACCATTCTTAAAAAGGGAATGGAAGACCCCAATCTTTATATTCAAGACTTGACTTGCAGCCAAATATCAATTTCACAATGAATATCTGTAGCAAATAGAGAAAAAACTATTTTTATAAGGTAATAACAAAACTAAAACCAGGGAACTAATACATAGGAGAAGATATGCCATATAATATACAAAGTAAAAGTCCTTTCTCATTGGGAATGAGGTAACTCAACTTACCAGAGAGATGCTTCCTAACTTCAGCCAAAATGGGAAATTCCTCAGTCTTTAGCATGAGATCCTGAGGACTGTGGTTAGATGGACGTTGCCATCTCCCTCCCATGTTGGTTTCTTCCCATAGTATTTTTCTCCCTTCAGCCACCTGAAGTGGGGTTGGCACTGCCTATCTTCTCTGTCAAAGCTGGAAAGGCAGAAGTACCCAAAGAGACTAGAGAGTCCCAACAGGCTGAAGAGAGCAGTTCTCTCTATTTCCTGCTTCCATCAACACTGCTCCACACCTCATGCAATGATTTCCACCAAAGGAGGATAGAGTTCTATACAAATGAACTTTTGTGTTACAAGACCACATATCAAGTACCCATTATCTGCCAGGCACTGTGTTAAAGGCTTTAAAAGTATTAGCTCATGTGATCCTCACAACTACACTGGGTAAAGATACTAATATTACCCCCATTTCACAAGTGAGAAAACTGAGGTCATAAAGATGAAATAATTTGTGTCAGGTTGTACGTCAAATTGGATTTGAACTCAGTACTTCCTTAACTCCACACTCAGAATTCTATGAACTGTGACATCTGATTTTCTCGTGTGTAAAATACTACTTGCAATACCCACAGCTCAGATTGCTATTGTGGGGGAAAGTACATTGTAAACTATAAAGCAGAATATAAATATGAGGGCAAAATGACTTTTCCGATCCTGTTTTTTAATCTGTAAACTTGTGATAATAATTCTTACTTGAAATATCTCAAAGTTTATCTTAGGAAAGCACTAGATAACATGATAAAGCATTCATATATATGAACTATTGTTATACATATGCCCATCAGAGAAAATAAATAATACACATACTTATTATTATATGTCTCTGTCCTGAAAATGAACAAACTTGGGTCTCAAAAATAATAATGATCTGCTCAATGCATGTCTACTGGTCATTTTGTAAATTGCCTCTATTGCCTGGAAATGGTAAGTATATTGAAATCATATTGTGATAGTGTACATCTTTTGTTAGTTCAACCTACCTGGGCCCTAAAACTTGAACTTAGGAAGGCGTAAATCTATTTATTGATCGGGTGATTCACACCAAAATCTTTGTATGGAGTTTTAATAGGTTAAAGTTCCCTCAATTCAGAGGAAGAGGATAAGGTCTCCTTTAAGCTTTAAATGGATTAAAATTCCACAATAAGATTTTTGTAGCACCCTGTATAAGGCATAGAACTGTAGCATTGTGGATTTAGACAGGATTTCAAAGGCCATCTAATCTGAAGCTGATCAAAAGCATGAATAACTTCATCTTTGAAAATTAGCCAGTTACCTCTACTTGAAGACCACCAAAGACTGAGAAACCATTACCTACAAGACAGTCCATTCTATGTTTGGAAAGCTTTAATTTTTTTTTTAA
>JAQQSW010024350.1:0-10106 GCA_028646575.1 Pseudocheirus occidentalis | reverse complement strand
AAAAAAAAAGAATTCAAAGGTGGGAGAGATCACTTCTAATTGTGAGGAGTAGGAAAGGCTTCATGAAAAAGGAAGTAGGTGGGGAAAGTGTGATTCTGGGAATGGGGACTATTAAGAACAAAACCACAGAATTAGAGAATATAGGATTAAAATAGAGGACTAAAGAAACTAGAGAAATCTAGTTTGGTTTGAGCATAGACTACAGTAAGGAGAATACTATGGGTTAATGCTTAGGCAGCAGATTGGAACCAGACTGCAGAGGGCCTTTACACATTTAGCTAGTTTATTTGCTAAGCAGTAGGGAGTTGCTGAAAATTTTGGACAAGGGAGAGTGATATTTATGTATGTCTATCCATCCATATGTATGTACTTAT
Source organism: Pseudocheirus occidentalis (assembly GCA_028646575.1). Taxonomy (NCBI): domain Eukaryota; kingdom Metazoa; phylum Chordata; class Mammalia; order Diprotodontia; family Pseudocheiridae; genus Pseudocheirus; species Pseudocheirus occidentalis. The sequence continues at coordinate 9,732 of JAQQSW010024350.1, read as the reverse complement.
ACATACTTTTGCATATATGTATATATATACACACACGTCTACATATATGTGTGTATACACACATAGTTTACCATCATAAACAACATTCACTTTTATAGGTTCTTTTCTTTGATTGCATTCACACATTTCACTTATTCTTGGACATCCTGAGACACAGAGCAGGGTTACATGAATCTGGACCAAGTAAAGGAACAAACTAACCATAGACTCTACCCTCAAATGACTACAAGACAAGCAAATATAGGTAGGAGTGAATGTACATGGCTTCAAGGCAGACTGACTGACAGACTGCTTTTTAGTGAGAGTCAACCAGCACTTTAGCAGACCCTGAAGACTACTCCTCCCCCCCTTTATTTTTCTTTCTTGTGAGTATCTTTGGAGGACAGCTTTGGAGAGAGCTGCAGAGGACTTTGAAATCTTGCTATCAGAAGGTAAACAAGAGGGGGAAAAACAGCCATCATCCTTGTCTGGAACCAAAAGTTGGCAGCTCTAGCTTCTAATTTTAGGCCCTGGGAGGAAAGTAATTGCTGTGATGAGGCTGTATTAATGTACAGGGCCACATGCTTCTACAAGGCCAATTTAACTTAAATCTAAAATGTATATGAAACTCTGATTCACTCAACTTCTCTTGGCATTTGTGTTGGGGGTTTATTTATTCCAGTAATAGCCTGCTGAGTGGTGACAACAGTATATTAATCATAGGTGGCAGCATGAGCCCTTAAAATGCCAACAGTGACAGAGCTAAGCAATTTGGGGCCATTAGGAGATTTTTTTTCCTTCCCGAGTTAGGAAGCACACAAGAGAGTAGCCCGTACTTCAATGATGGCTTCAGTGACCTGAGCAATTCCACAGAATCACAGAATTTGAGTCCAACTCATCCTTGAAAGGAATCTCTTCTCTAACATACCTGAAAAGTGATCATCCAGCTTGAAGACCCCCAAGTGAGTGGTACCAAATACTCTCAAAGAGCCTGTTCAGGATTTCTTAAGAATTTGCTTGTATCTTCCTACTCTTCTGGCCTTCTTGACATTCCTCACCCATGATATTCCATCTCTTATCTCTGTATTTGCCCAAGGCTGCCAGCCCCCTGCCCCCATTCTCCTCCTCATTTAATAATAATAACTAACATTCATATAGAGCTTATAATATGCCAGACACTCTGCTAAGCATTTTTATAATTATTTGATCCTCACAAGAATCCTGGGAGGTGGATACTATTATTATCATGTCCATTTTATAGATAATTGGTTGCTTAAAATGACAAAAAGAGAATTTTTAGATTAGAAAGAATTCCTGTGAAAAGAAATAATTTCTTAGATAAAATGTGAAGGAGCCAAACAGAAGTGGCTCTTAGTGGAAGGTATTGAGAGAACCTTTTTGAGGAAGGAGACATGACTGAAATTACAGGGTACTATGGTTCTTCAGCTCATTTGTATATGACTATTTAGAATCTGAGAGGTCAATACTGACAAAGTGGTAAAACAGATAACTATTTGGAGATTATGTGAAGATTAAATGGCTGTTGGTTTCATAACTGACACAAAGGTGGATTTTGTGGGGTTTGTTGCAAAAGGGAAAGAAGAGTCACTGATTACCAGGACAGTGATTTGAGGCATTGAGAGTGGTGAAAAATTTAGCTGTGAAATCAGTGTGCAATAGCTGAGTATGAAGGTTCCAGTAGGAAAGTTAGATGACAGAAACTGATAGGAAGCCTGTGGTTGCTGTCCAGCTGTGTAGAAGGGAAGCATTGTTTTATAGATGAGATGAAGAAAGAGCTGGGTACCTGATGATTGGAAGAAAGCTGAACGCAGTAAGTATTTGATCTACTGCCATCTAATGCCATCTACAGCTTGAGAGAGGTGTCTGGCTGTTCTCTATTCTCCCCATGGTTTGAGATGGGGAAACAACTTTTGCACCTGTTTTTCTGTGAGAATAGATTTGACTAACTCAGAGTTGGTTGGATGATGAAGAAGCCTATTGATTGAAGAGTTATGTACTTATCCATATAACTAAGAGAGTTAAACTGAGTTCTTTGACTTAAGGGTACTGCTTGCCCCTACAATAGCATAATATTTTCTCACTGTCCTGCTGAGGAGGATTGTGAGTTAAAAGATTTTGGCATTGCTTTTGTTGGCTTGAGAGCTGAAAAGGAGACTACTTGCCTAGCAGGGTGTCCTATGAATCTCAGGAGAATAGCTAACAGAGAAGTGGTTTTGTAGAGGGTGTATTCCCTAAGGGATCAAAGACTTTGAGAACCTTCAGTCAAAAGCAGTGACATTGAGCCCTGTTCTTTAATTTCTGCCTTTCTCCTCTTCCTTGATGTCTACAAACATTCCTGTATCTCTTCCATCCTTAAAAACTTTCCCTTGGTCTAACCACCCCAACTAATTATTCTATCTTTAATTTCTTCTCTCCTTTCTGTTTAAAATCCTTGAGAAAGCCACATTTTCATCTCATTTACTTCTAAACCCTATGTATGGCTGCTAACCTAGTCCTTCATTTGGAACTACTCTCTCCAAAGTTGCCAATAATCCTTTAATTGCTAGATCTAATGACCTTTTCTCCATAATCTTCCTTTATGTCCTTGAAGCCATTTACACTGATAATCAACTTTTCTTCCTAGATACTCTTTCCTCTCTAAGTGTTCATGGCACTGTTCTTACCTGTCTGACTGCTCCTTTTTAGTCTTCTTTACCCGATCTTCATCCAAGTCATTCCTGCTAACTGTGGTTGTCTCCCAAGGATCCTCCTCTGCTTCTATACAATCTGACTGATTGATCTCATCAGCTCTCATGAGTTCAATGAACATCTCACTGTAGATGATTCCTAGATCTAGATATTCAGTGCTAGTTTTTCTCCTGAGTTCCACCCCTGCATCTTTTACTGCCTTTTGGACCTCTCTATTTGTATATGTGTGGTTATTATGGGAATCTGAAGATCTTCCCTGCCCCTAGACCCTTTGCTTAAGTGGCTTAAGTGACACTGAGAACCTTCCCTGATTCGAAAGCATACTCTGCTCCCTAATAGGCTGAATGTGGTCATGTGGAACCTGTGGCAGGAGGCTTGTTTTGGGGGAATGCTGGGGCCTTGTTGCTTTGTGATTGGGCAGTGGGTCAAGAAGGCTGTGACATTCTCTGATCCAGGAGAAGGCTATATATACTGCTGATGTGAGGTTTTGCTTTGGGGCTCACTTTGAGAAGAGTTCTGTGATTTGGCCAGATGAGACTCTGGGAAGCCGTTGAGTCCCCCGGCTTTGAAAAATCCAGATGTTAGTGCTTCCCTCTCTGGTAACTGACTAGGTATGAATGTAATAGTCATATGGCTGGAAGCCCGTCTGCTGCTCTTTTTCTTTGTCTGTTTGTAACTTCTGTTTTTATTCTGTTTGCATTCTCTGAAGTTCAGGGTTGGGCAATTAGTCAGAATGAAATTATAAGAGACTTGTTACAAAGCTGGTGCTTATTGGTAACCTCATTGCCCATATGTATTCTGGGTCACAGTTCCAGGGCAGAGAGGAGAGCTTGTGGCCAGCCACAAAGGAACTGGTCACAGTTATAGGGCCAAGATGAGCACTAATGCTTGAGGCTGCCAGGGACCTGGGACCTTCCTGGGTAAAGACAGGATTGCAGACTAGAAGAGCGATGACTACACATCTCCCTGGATCACATTACCCTGGAAATGCCTAAAACTTGCAGACCCCAAGAACTGACTCTGAAAACAGCAGGGTCAAAAAGCTTGAAGCATGGGAGAGTGTCTTCCCACTCCAAGGTGAGCAGATCCTAACTTTAACATAAAGTTCAAAGTCAAGAAATACGCTGAGAAAATAAGCAAAGAACAGCAAAAAAGAAACTTAGCCATAAAAAGCTATTGAAGTGACAGGGAAGACCAAGACAAAAACTCAGAAGACAATAATGTGAAAACAGCTATAAGTAAAGCCTCAAAGAAAATATTAGTTAGACACAAGCCCAACAAGGAATCCTGGAAGAGTTAAAGAAAGAGACAGGAATGGTAGAGGAAAAATTGGAAAAAGAAGCAAGATGATGCAAGAACATTTAAAAAAGAGAACGAACAACTTGGTTAAAAAATTACGAAGAAAATACTACCTTAAAAACCAAAATTGACATAACGCTAAAGGAGACACAAAAACTCACTGAAGAAAAGAACTCCTTATAAAGAAGAGACCAAATTAGAAAAAGAGGTACAAAAGTTCACTGAAAAAGTAATCCCTAAATAATTAGAATTGGGCTATTGACATTGCAAGACACCAAGGAATAATAAAGCAAAGCCAAAATTATCATTGCCTATATGACTTCAGACAAGTCACTTAACCACTCTTGGCTTGTCTGATTATTTGTAAACTGTTTAGAAGGGTTTAGATGAGATGACCTCTAAGTTTCCTTCTAGCTTTACACTGATGATCCTATAAGCCTATGAATGTAAACAACATTTATTATCTCTGTGCTCCCGTATAAGCCACATAATCTCCTTGGCCCTCCATTGTCATATGTAAGAGCGATATAATTGTGTGTTGGTTCAATTCCACTTCTCCATGCATATCTAAACCATTGTGTTCATTTTCTGACATGGCACCACATAGTGTAGAATGGTAAGGAGCATCATGATACAGAGGAAAGACCAGTGAACTATGAATGAAAAGATCTCAGTTAAAGTTCTAGATTCTTTGTTTACCACCTACGCGAACTCAAGCAATTCATTTAAGCTTTCTGAGTCTCAGATTCTTCATCTGTAAAATGGGACAATAATAGGATTCATCTGAAAACATGGAAATTTTGCTAAATGCAATGATTGGATAAGAAAATATATCCAGTAGCTGACATTTAAATAGCACTTTACAAAGTTCTTTACATTCATTATTTTATTTGATTGTCATAATAACCCAATGAGGGAGATAATGTAGACATTATTATTATCATTCCCATTTTGCAGATAGGGAGACTAAGGTACAAGCAATGACTTGTCCAATATTATATCTTTAGTAGGTAGCAGAAGTGGAATTCAATATAGTGGAGTTGGATTTAGGAGAGACTTGAATTCAAAACTCACCTTTGACACTTACTACCTACGTGACCTTAGGCAAATCACCTAGTCCTGAGCCTCAGTTTCATTATGAAATAGATGATTTCTGAGATATATTGATGACCTTTGCAGTTTTAGAGCTATTATCCCAAGATTCTGTGGCTGTGGGAAGCCATTTATCTCCTCTATGCCTTCCTTTCCTCCTGTACAAAAAGGAAATAATGATCTGTGCATTATCTACCTGGCAGGGTTATTATAAGGAAAGACCTGTGCACTTGGGCAATGATAAAGCCTTACATAATATAATTACTTATAGATCATCATTCCCTTATAGATCATTACTTATAGATTATAGATCTTATCATTACTTATAGATAGTTCTTGGTAGCCATCAGCTTTTTATTCAGACTAATTGGCCCTTTTCTTGTTCATCTTTGTTGAGCAGGAATCTTGGAAGAGAGAGATGATTCTGTTTGAGCTTTAATTTCAACACTTGTTAAATATCCACTGTATTAGTCTAGACATGCAAATTTAGAGACATCTCCTCTCCCAATGTTCCTTTGGAATGTTCGTGCCTGACTTGTGGTAGAAGGTTGTGGTAGAACCTTCTGTGATTGTATTGGTCTGATCAGCCACATGTGGACACACAGTAACTTGATCCCAGCATAGTGATATCATTTTGGTCCTCTTTGAGAATGGAAGACAACAACCCATCAGTCAACTGTATTAGGTGCTGGGGGGAGATTCTCGTCTGTGACTTAACGAGTCTTAGAGTTGCTTAAGGCCCAGAGAAGTTTAGTGGTTTGCAAGTGATCACTCAGCTTATAAATGTTGGAGACAGACTTTGAACTTCCTGACTCTTCATCTTGTGTTCTGTTCATCATGCCAGATTGCTAGAGGAAACATAAGATACTATCCTAAGCTTAAGGGGATATGATACGTGAATGACTGATTAAATGAAAAAAAACACTAAGTGCTTATTACGTGCCAAGTACTCTGCAAAGTGCTGGGGATAAAAATACAGGAAGAGATATAGAGACTGCTCTCAAGAAGCTTACATTGTAATACTGGAAGACATTATAGAAAGGTAGCCAGGCAGGATTATTTTGGACTGGGAAGTCACAAAGAAAAGGATTAAAGCAATAAAGCGACTGACTGAGATGTTCTGTCCTGGTATAATAGTGCTGAAAGGGAAGGGGAGAGTTTGATGAATGGAGAATACAACATAGAGGCTTGCCAGGAAGACTAAAGAACAGCAGAGTAATAGGCCTGAGACTAGGCAGCGGTTCTCAACCTGTGGATTGTGATTCCTTTGGGGGCTGAACGACCCTTTCACAAGGGTCACAGGGGTCACCTAAGACTGTTGGAAAACACCTATTTCTGATGGTCTTAGGAACGAGACACTGCTCCTCTATCTGTCTCCAGGTGGTCCTCCCACATTCAGATGCCCCCACATATGAGTATCAAAGGGTCACAGCATTAGGAAGGTTGAGTACCACTGAGTTAGAGAAAAACCTCACTAATGTGGAATGCAGAACCAAAAGTGGGAGAGGGGATGTAGTGGCGGCAGAGAGACACATACATAAAATAAACATAATGTAAAAACGATGCTTGATAAATTCACGAGAAAGGTATCTGGTCTAAATGGGAAAGGGTGGCTACTCATAGGAGCACCAGGAAAGGTTTTACTCAGGTGGTAGCATTTGAGCTGGGCTTTAAAGGATTAAACAGCTCAGAATGGGAGTGGGAAGGAAGGATATTCCAGGTATGGGAATGATGATGACAATAGCCAGTATTTATAAAGCGTTTCAAGTTTTATAAAGCACTTTACACGTGTTATTTCGCTGGATCCCCGCAACAACTTTCTGAGGTAGGTGCAATTATTATCATCCTAATCACAGATGGGGGCAGCTAGATGCCTCAGTGGATAAAGAAGGAGACCTAGAGTCAGAAGGCCTGAATTCAAATCTGGCTTCAGACACTTACTAATTGTGTGACCCTGGGCAAGTCCCTTAACCCCGTTTGCTTCAGTTTCCTCATTGCTAAAACGAGCTGGAGAAGGAAATGTCAAACCACTCCAATATCTTTGCCAAGAAAACCCCAAATGAGGTAATGAAAAGTCAGACATGACTGTAGGAACAACAATTACAGATGAGGAACCTGAAGCTAGTGACTTGCCCAGGGTCATGCAGCTAGGAAATGGCTAAGGTGCATTTGTGTCCAAGTCTAGTACAATATTCTAAGCACCACATTGCCTTTCTGCTTCACCAGGAAACTGACTGAAAATAAGGGGGTGGGGTAGGGTGGGAAGCTTGGGATATGTCCCATGCACAGCCAGCTCTCCATTTTGGCTGGAGCATATGACTTCTAGAAGGCAAGAGAGTGAGATAAGGCAAGAAAGGTTGAGTGATTTGTGGTTTTCAAAACATTTTAGTTTATTTGACTTTCTTAGAAGAGATTAGTCTTAGAAGGGCTGCTGCCCCACCTTCAGAAGAGGGTTACCGTGCCTTCCTCCCTCCAACTTCTGTGGATCATTTTTAGTTTATACAGCAGAAAGAGGGCAGTCAGCCTTCTGTGACTCAGAAAGGCATTTTATTCTGATGATTTGAGCTATGGATGCCCTTACCTGAGAACTTCCTGTATCTCAAAAACATTGTTCATGTCTCTCTAGCTGGCCACAGCATCTGATTCTAGGTTTGTTTAATGCTACCCCGTGGTAAGTGTTCAGGACATGAAGACAGAGAGCAGGGATTTTTTCTAACTCTGTATAGGCTCCTGCTATTCTGAGCATGTGTGTGTGCTGCAAGATGAGGCACACGAACATGTGTGCTCTGGTCCACATTGCTTTCCTGGATCAAAGCTCTTTAAAAAATCCCCCATCTCCTTCCTCATTTATGTACCTGGGATAATTGTCCCCCTGTCTGCAGTAAACAAAAGCCATCTTATGATAAAAGATGGAAATGTGGGTTTGGGGGAATACTAATTTTATAATGATCCATAAGATGGCTTAACAGGAAATAGAACAAGGGAGGAAGGTGTGGGAAGGGAGGGAAGGGGAAAGGGAGAGAGACAGAGAAAATGGTAGAGGTAAACATGGAGATAGAGACAGAAACAGAGAGAGAAAGAAATAGAAGGAGGTGGGTAGAGAGAGATAGACAGCAACAGAGAGATACAGAGACAGCTACACAGAGACACAGACACAAAGAGACACATGAAGACAGACAGAGGTGAGAGCAGGATTGACAGAAGACTAAACTCCAAGATGGTGAGTGTAATCCTGCCTAAGAGCCAGGTTACAAAAAGGGAGAAAGAGAAGGGAAGAATGAGAAGGGTGGGATTGGGTGGAGAAGGAGCATTACAGAAACAGATGGAACTTCAACCTGGGGCTGAGTTTCCTCATTTGTAGGAACAATTAGAAGATTGGAGGAGATGACCTCTAAGGTCCCTTTTAGCTGTGGGTCTATAGATCTCATTAGTGATGGTCCTAGGGGAGAGAGGAGGTCAGTATGTGTCAAATATGGAAATCATGCCAAGGGACAACCAGTATAAGTATGGTAGCATACCAATGGTGGTATAAGGAGGTGGCAGCTGAGGCAACCACAGCTTCAGCGACTCTCAGAAAGAATTACTTGCACTGGATGCTGTTTGGTAACTCCACTGCCTATAAACACTTCTGGATAACAGTTCAAGGGAGCAGAAGAGCACTTTCAGCTAAAAGGAAGGAAGCAGAAGCCCTGAAGGGCAGTATCACTTTTGGTCACCAGGCTGTTGGAAAGCAATTTCAACCTGGAATAGAGGTTGTTGCTGTGACTTAGGCTGAAACAACTTGGCTTCCTCATGGCCTGGGCCTAAGAGAACCATCTGATGTGGGGTTGAAACCAGGTGGGACTAAGCACAAGCAGATTTACATGTTAAGCCAGGCCAAGTGGATTTGTTGGTTAAGCTGAGTTTTTCCAATTTATCTGTCTGAATAGCCCTGTTATTCCTCCCTCTGTATGCAGGAAGGTAGATTTTGCATTCTAAAAAGCTGATGGGGCATAATGATTTATAAGGGTATGGCACAGGAATTTGGGGCAATAGTCTCAAGGTCATAGTCTTTAAAAAAAAGCAGAGACCACTTAATTATTTGGGGGTGGGAGTTGGTATTGGAAGTGATCATGTTGTTTGAGGACGTCTTTGATAGATTGTGCATCTGGCTTCATCATCCTTTGGTACAAAGGCCTCTTTAATAATTGAGTCATGTGTAAAATGCAATGTGATCTTGTTAGTAATCAAAGCATTAACCTCCAGCCCACCTTTCTCTGAAATATAAACAGGAATGAGGATTGGTAAGTGTTTCTTAGAGGAGATATCAGTGCTTCTGTCTTCTCTCTTCCATTCAAGGAAGGAATAACTTGACCTTTCAATGTTGTCAGGATGAACTTATAACTGAATAGGAAGCTAAATTATAATTGTGTGTGTGTGTGTATGTGTGTGCGTGCATGTGGGAAAGACAGAGGAGGGACAGAGAGAGAGAAAAAGAGAGGGGGAAGAGAGAGAGGAAGAGAGAGTGAGGGGGGAGAGACCGACAGAGAGAGAGGAAGAGAGAGAGAGAGAGAGAGAGAGAGAGAGAGAGAGAGAGAGAGAGAGAGAGAGAGAGAGAGAGAGAGAGAGAGAGAGAGAGAGAGAGAGAGAGAGAGAGAGAGAGAGAGAGAGAGA
>JAQQSW010024349.1:0-10106 GCA_028646575.1 Pseudocheirus occidentalis | reverse complement strand
CATCATGTCTCACACCTTCACATGACAGATTAGAAATCTGAGCTTCAGAAAGTGATTTAGCAAATGAAATGTTGGGTATGGCATCAGGAAGACTTGGGTTCAGATCCCACCTCTGACACCACCTGAACAACTACGGACAAGGCAGGTAACCCCTCTCAGCCTCAGTTTCCTCATATGTGAAGGGAAGATAATAATACCTGTAGTACTTGCTTCACAGGGTTTCATGAGGTTCAAATGAGAAGTATGAAAATTATCTTGCAGACTTTAAAGTGCTATAAAAATGTCCATTATTATTCCAGTAGCTGTTGCATTGAGGAAATCACCAGCTAAGCAGTTCTGTAAATATAAAAGAATTCACAAATATTTTCTCTACCTAGACTGCAAATATAATATGACTGTGGACTGGAAGGCTAATTGGAGGTACAACATACCATGGACCACATCCCACTTATCCTATGCTAAACTCTGGATAGAATCCACAAAATATAGATATGCATGGGACTATGTGAACACAAGAGGAAAGAAAGGAACCCTTTTTTGCCCATTCTGTTGTATTCAAACAGAACAGAACCTATTCTATTCAAGCAGGAAGAGAATCAATCTCATTTCACTAGTGATATGATTCACATGATGTTATTGTTGTTCGTCTTTTCTGAAAAAGACTTATTTGAAACTTCTGTAGACGTTCAAAATCACCTTAAACATTGTGAATAAGAGGACCTTTCTCATCTATGCATCAATTAGTGCGTAACAGACAACTGACATTCTTAAAGCGCTAAAAATTTGGAGAATCAAGTTTATTAACAAGGATTATATTATACTTGTTTTTTCAGAAAAAGCTACCACAGTTTCACTTTAATGTTCAATTTTACATTTTAATCTATTATTTTACATATAAGAAATATATAGCATGGTCTAGTAGGAGGAACACTGGATTGAGAGTTAGATGACATGACTTTACATCCTGGCTGTCTGCTATTTACTGCTGTAAATGTGACCTTGGATAAATCGTTTGATTTTCTGGGGTTTCAGTTTCCTCACCCATAAAAGAACTTCCATCTTTAAATTCTAGTATCTCAGTTTGTTTGTAAGTAGTTAAGTTTATGTATATGTCATATGCCCTTAGTAGATGCCGACCTCTGTGAGGGTGGGGATAATGCCTTATCTGAGGTTTACATTTCTGCAGCACCTAATACAGTGTTCTTCTTGCAGCAGTAAGTCCTTAAAGAAAAAAATCACATCCCCTGACTAGTACAGTGGATAGAAGTTAGAATAATCTTTTCTCTCCCCCAGACCATTCAGCTATCACTATAATTCAACTACTTCTCCTTTAAAGTTCTTATCCAGTGGTTATATTATTCTGTCCCTCTCATTGTTACTACCAAAAATCAGGACCTTCTCCCACCTTCCTAAGTGACTTAAGCACATGATTTCTAGTCTTCCTCAAAAACCCTGCTACTGCCATTATCCTCAGTGGTTTTTATATTCCATAGTCAACTCACTGGAAGACCAAGAGGGCCAGCTTGGCCAGGAGGTAACATCCAGCAAAACTTGGCTGTTTATGAGATTTTTGTATTCATCTGATTTTTCAAACACCCTGACCTTTCAGTTAATCTGTCTTCTCAAATCTCATGACTTCCACCTCATCTCCCTTAGCCTCCTACAGAGAAGGTCATCACATGAAACTTTTCCACCACCAAGATCCTGACCTCTGAAATTCCCCTCTGTCAGCACGGTCAATATTTCCAGTTGCCTCATTCCAATGGAACCTGCTTTTATCCTCTATGTAACCTCTGGTGCCTCCTTTACTCTTCCCTGTATCCCTATGCCATCATTCATATTCTGAATTTATTTCTGTCTCTGCAGTCTTGATCCTATAATCAGACATTTCAGTGATGCATTTTCTTCTATGTCTTCATCTTCTGTTTCCACTCTGCTAATAGTTAGCTATGGATAGCCTCTACCATCTGCCTTCTTTAAAAGGACCAGCGTCTCCTGTTGCATCCTGGGCCATCTCCAGTCATCCTGACAAATATCTTGGTCACTAGACCCAAATGGCTTTGGAGAAGAAAGTGAGGCTGGTGATCTTGCACAGCCCTCCCTCACTCACATCAAAGTCAACTGCAAGTCAGGTCATCATCTCCCAGATGTCATGGTCCTCTTCAAGAATGAAGAACAAACAACAATAACAAGAACTTCCAAATAGCAGAGTATAACTGTATGAAGTCACAAAATCCTATAGACTATGTCTAATACAAAGTCATCTTTACCTAACCTCAGTTAGGCCCTCACCACTGCAAGGCAATCTTTTATTCATATCTGATTGACTCCCTATTACGTTTTCTACAACAGCTGTTCCAAAGCTTCTTAAATTTTGCACCATCCCCTTTGAGATTGCCCTATCTTCTATTTTAATTAGAAAATGAGACCATCTCCTCCCTTCCACAACTCAGAGCCTCTAAATATTCTCAATTCATTTCATCAAATATTAAATGCCTTCATATGTGAGGCACCTTGATTATCTCCAATTCATCCTGTATATAGATACATTATCTATGCTTATAGTATGTGTGTATACATATATGTGTGTGTATCGATAGATAGGCATATAATCACATTTTTATGTAGCTGTTTTCACTTAATCTGCCCCATTAAACTATGAGCTTCTTGAGATCAGGGACCAACTTTTGTGCCCCTCTTTGTAGATCCTGTGCATAGAACAGTGCCTGGAATATAGTAGACATTTAATAACTATGACGATGATATTACTATATAATATATTGGTATTATATATAATATTATAATATTAATAAGTATCACCTACTATGGCTACCAAGATAAAAATTGAATAAAGGAACAACATGCATACAGATGAATATATACAAAGTGCATACAAATTAATTGGAGGAGTTGGGAGCTCAGGAAAGGCCTCATGTAAGATGTCGAAGTAGTTCCAGAGCTGAGCCTTGATGCCAGCCAGGGATTCAAAGAGTATGGAGGGAGAACATTCTCATGATAGAGAACAGCTTGTGCAAAGTCGTGGAGACAGAAGATGGAGTGTTGTACACAAGGGGACAGTGAGTTGGCCAGTTTGGTTGGAATGTAATATGCATGAGGGCATATAATATAAAATCAGTCTAGAAATAACCATTGGGACCAAACCATAAAGGGTTTCAATGCCTATTGAAGTGGGTATTTTATCCTAGAAGTAATAGTGAGCTACTCAAGCAAAGGAATGGAATGATCAGACCTCTACTTTGTATGAATTTTTAAGACATGGGGAGCATGGGTTAGAGGGGAAAGACTGGAGACAGAGAAGCCCAGAAATAGCCTAGGAGGCTAATTCAACTCAAAGTTAGAACTGCACCTGAGTAGTGACAGAGTGTCAGGCCTAGAGTCAGTAAGACTCATCTTCATGAGTTCAAGTCTGGCTTCAGACACTTACTAGCTGTGTGACCCTGGGCAAGTCACTTAACCCTGTGTGCCTCAGTTTCCACATATGTCAAATGAGCTGGAGAAGGAAATGACAAATCACTCCATTATCTGCCAAGAAAACCCCAGGAAATGGAAACAAATGAACACCAATAAAGAACTGCTGAGAGCCTGACCTACAGAAGAAGCCATAATGATGGGAAGAAGAAGGTAGATAGGATCATTGTTGTGGGGGTAAAACCAACTAAGAATGGTAACTTATTGGATTTGGGGAGAGGATTAGAAAAGAGTAAGAATGATTCTGATCTGGGAGCCCCAGACTATTGGAAGGATGGAAGTATCCTTGACAGAAATGAAGAAACTAAGAAGAAGGATGGGCTTAGGGAAGAAATGACGAGTTCTCTTTTGGACATGTTGAGTTTTAAAGGCTTATGGGGCATAGTCAATAGTCAATAAACATTTACTAAGCATTCATTATGTGCTAGGCACTGTGATAAGCCCTGCAGATATAAATACATCTAGGCAGAAATGTCCAAAAGACACTTGATGACGCAGTGCTGGAGCTCAGGAAAAAAGGTGAGGATTAATACATTCTTCTGAGAGTCATCAGAATGGAGATCACATCTGAAGTTTTGGGAGCTGGTGATATGACTGAGTACAAAGAGAGAAGGGAAGGCCAAGGGAAGAACCTCGGGGACACCTGTGACCAGGAGGCCGGACACAGATGATTATGCAGCAAAGGAAGGCATCAGATATGTAGAAGGAAAATCAGTCCAAGAAGATGAAGTAATCGTCCTCCTTGCCAAGGACAAACCCTCTCCTGAAATCTTTGATCTCATCAGTTCCTACCTTCTCTAGAGTTTTGCTCCATCAATCATCCGTTCCATCGCTTCTCCACTGGTTCCTTCATCTCTAGCCACAAAAATGTTCATATCTCACCTACCTGAAAAAAATACATTTCCCTTAACTGTGTTGTCCCCTCAAGCTACTATCCTCTTATGTTTTTTCCTCTTCCCCTTCACTGCTCAGCTTCTAGGAAGGGAGATATCTACACTTATTGTCTCAGCTGTCTCACCACCTACTCACTCCTCAACCACTTGGAATCTAGTTTCCAACTTTTACCACTTTACTGAAACTGTTCTCTCCAAAGTTACTTATGACCTCTTAACTGACAAATCCAATGACCTTTTCTTATTTATTATCTGCCATTACATTTCTATAGCAATTAGCCTCCTGGGTGCTCTCTCCTTTCACTTCCATCTAATCGTTCTTTGCTGGTTGGTTCTCTCCTGCTTGTCAAGTTAACAAGAATCTATTAAGTGCTTACTATGTGCCAAGCACAGTGGGGATACAAAAAAGGCAAAAACACAATCATGCCCTCAAGGAGATTGCATTCTAATGAGGGAGACAAGATGTGGATAACTAAGAACACACAAGATGTATTTAGCAAAGATGGAGGACGGTCTGAGAGAGGAAGGCATTAGTGGCTGGAGAGACCAGTCAATCAGTCAATAAACATTTGAACTGATTTTTGAAGGAGATGAGGCAAACTAAGAGTTGGAGGAGAGGAAGTAGAGCATTCCAGGGTGGGGGCATAGCCAGGAGATAGTCATGGAGATGGGAGATTAAAAGGGTATCATATTTTGGGAACTACAAGTAGATTAGTGATGCAGAAACATAAAGTACATGGAGGAATATAAAGTATAAAAAGTCTGCAAAGGCAGGAAAAAGGTCAGGTTGTGAAGGGTTTTAAAGGGTATCCTTCAATGGTTCAGCTTTTCTCTACTTTGTAAGTGTGGGCATCCATCCACATTCTGTTCTGGGCTGTCTCCTCCTGCTCCATTCTTAACCTTGGTGAGCTTTGATACACCCATGGCTTTGGTTGTCCCTTCTTTGAGGAAGATTCCTAAAACTATATACCTGGAACCTCTAGCCAAGATAACTGTGTGAACAGCCCAAACCACCTCACTCCCACATACTGCCTCTAGCAAAAATCTAAAATTTCACTAGACCAAATAATTGGACCAAGAAGTCCAATACTCCCTTTACCCCAGAACTGTGTGAAGAATCATCTAAAAATATGTAGGCATCAGAAAAGGAGGCTTCCAGCAAAACTATGGCCTCCACAGGCAAATGACTGAGCAACTTAGAAAACTCTGGATGGAACTCTTAAAATTGGGGAAACAACCAGAGGAGCAAAGCAAGACTAGAACCAGGACAACCCAGACCCACAGAATCCAAGGTCAATGCTGTGATCCATAGCTCTGACCCTCAAAGATCCAGGTTGCCTGGATCCCTCAGGGGGTAAAGGTAATTTTTTTTTCTCCACTCGTATTTCCACCATCCCAGTTCAGTGCCAGAAGTCCTAAGGATGCAATGGGATGGATAACCAAGCCCAGAAGTCCTTAGGTTACATCAGTAGGTCAGGTGTTAGTGCCACATATCTGGACTGCACAGAGGCATATAAATAAGGACTATCTTGGGATGCAGTGGTAGGGAAATGGTAGGCCTAGTGTAACTCCATCTCATCTACAGAAGTTGTTAATGGAGTTGTGGGTTCTGGGCAGTCTGGAGCCTGAGAGGAGAGGCAGAGAAAAGCTGTGTGGTAGAGCCTAATATCCATTTGGTATAGAACCAAAACCATTAGAAAGATTTATCCCAAAAAACATTTTCCATGGATTTTGAATATCTTCTTACAGCTCCTGATCTCTAGCTGCTCATTTTATTAGACACCTGACTAGTTGTAACAAAATAAATTGGGCTAGTAGTCATTTTGATCCTTATATATTTGCCACTGGGTTAGCTTGGGCTTTTTATTCCCTTCATTAAGACACCAAAATTAAGTGCATCATGAGAATTTAAATAAGAGGAATTGTGGAGGAGTAGACAGAAGGCCAAAACCTTAATCAAATCCTGCTTCTGACACACACTTCTTCTGTAACTTTGGGCAAGTTAGTTACAAAACTTTTCAATGCCACAGGCAACTAAAATTCTAAATTACAGGTGAGTAGGTGAGTCATGATTCTGTGTTTGAGGGGGAAGTATTCTCACTAGAAGTTCCCTGCATTTAGGAAATCATAGCATTGTAGGCATAGAGACTGAAAGAACCTTTTAGGTCATCTGGGCTAACCCCCTCATCTTGCAGGTATGGACTGCCCGACCCCTTTGGGTCAGAACAGCTACAACAACGTGGCTTCTGCAAATGATTCCTACTCCTCTTTCTTAGCTGAGTTACCTTGAAAGAAGAAATGTTTGCTATTGGCAATCCCATAATCTGAAACTGGTAGGAAAGATCTGACAATGCTTTATGTGCTCTACTAGTTTGTTTTAAAAGAAACAGTGTGCAAAACTTAAAGTACTCACTGCATAAATGTAAGTTATTATTAATAGCATGGGGAAAAAACTGGAGGCTTAGAGGTAGGTGAATTTCAACATGATACGGCCATGCAAATTCCCTCAATATAGTTACAAACGTAGTTTCTAGAAATAAGAAAACCAGCTTATTCCCCCCAAAAACACCAGAATTCTTGTGTTCATAGTCTTAGACTTTAATAATACTGTCTACACAGTTACAAATTTCTATACTCAGACAACAAAACTCCTATTAATGGCAATCATGCTTTTTCATTTATGCTTCTGTATATTTTTGTAAACAGAATCATTACAAAAATAAAAACTGCCAGTTGAATTGGTTTCCTGAAGCTCTTTAGAGATCACTTAAAGATATTTTATACTCAACCTACATATTGGATATTTCTTTCTCAGAATTCATTGCAGAATCATGACCTTTCTACTATTCGTGTTTTATATATGTCAGGTAATTCAATATGATACTTTACAAGATAAGAAGGACAGGGCAGAGTTTACTGGGGGAAAGGAAAGAAGAAAATTCAAACATCTAGGTCTTGTCTGTATTAGAAAAAAATTTTTTTAATAATCCATACAGTACAACCCTGATTTATTTTTTAAATATCTTACTCCTCCAGTTTTCATGTCCTCATTCCAAATAAATATGCTTCATAATTTCTAAGAATTTTCTTCCTAAGTTACACACAGCATAACTTTAGGTATACTACCAAAGACATAAATTGTAGCATCTCATAAATTTCTAAAATGTAATGTTTTTGGAATTTCTGCAATACTAATTAAAAGACTGAGCATATGTTTTATCCACATATTCTATAATGTTTTTAAAGTGTGTGTGGTTAAATGGGAGCTTCTCTAGCCATTGATTAATTTAGGCAATTACAGTATTTGCATAGAATAAAATTCTTGGTTAGGTGGCCCACTGGAAAACATTTCTTCGACAAAGAAACAAATTCTGTAAAGCTGTTCACAATTTTAAACATTAAGAACGTTCTTTAATAAATGAAAATTCAATTAAACTCTACTAAACTAAGTCGGAGAATAACAAAAATCAAAACAAAAAAGGGCTAGAGATTCAAGATTTCTAATGCATTAGCTGTAAATTGACAACAGTTGAAATGTAAAAGCTCTGATGGATTTTGGTTTTCCATCTTAAATCATTTTAACAGAACTCCTGGGATCATTGGATGG
Source organism: Pseudocheirus occidentalis (assembly GCA_028646575.1). Taxonomy (NCBI): domain Eukaryota; kingdom Metazoa; phylum Chordata; class Mammalia; order Diprotodontia; family Pseudocheiridae; genus Pseudocheirus; species Pseudocheirus occidentalis. The sequence continues at coordinate 2,117 of JAQQSW010024349.1, read as the reverse complement.
AGGAGACACGCTAAATGAGGCTTTTGTTGGCCTGTCTTTAGCATCCCAATGTGAAGAAACGTTTCCAGATAGTCTTCCTCCCTCTGGTTCAAGCTACAGACACATCTCACAACAAACGGCATTGACTCACTCTTCAAACAGGTGAGAAATCGGAGGTGATTGGTATGGTTATATTATTGAAAGCATTTAAAGCCAAGTTTCTTAACTTTTTTGTCATCGGCCCTTTTGGAAGCCTAGTGAATCCGATGGACCTTTTTTCTCAGAAAAATGATAGTAAGTAATTGAAAGAAATGCTAAATTTCAGTTAAGAGATAAGTGAAAATAAATATATTTTCCCCCAGCTTCATGGATGCTTTGGAGATTTGTGAACCCCAGGTTAAGAATTCCTGCTTTAAAAATGATTATTCAGACAAGCTTTTATTAAGTGTCCCAGGTACTATGATTGGTGGGGATACAAAGAAAGCCAAAAATAGTCATTACCATGAAGGAACTCACATTCTGGTGGAAAAGACAGCATATTAGCATCCAAGCACGTATAAAGTAACCTGGAGAAGGAAATGGTGAACCACTCCAGTATCTTTGCCATGAAAAGCCAAAATGGGCCTTGACAAGTCAGAAATGACTGAAGCAACAATGTATAAAATATATACAGACTAGATGAAAAAAAGGTCATCTCAGAGAGGATGATGCTGAAGCCTTCTGAAGAAAAGCTTCCTGCAGAAGATGAAACTTGAGCTTAATTCTGCAGGAAGCCAGGGGAACTAAAAGGCAGAGGTGAGGGATCCGGGCATTTAACACATAGGGGATGGCCAGTGCAAAGGCACAGTGGTGGGACAAGTGACCTCGGAGTGCATGGAGCACAGCATAAAGGTTAAGTAGACGGAAAAGGTGGTCAAGTTTGGACGACTTTTACATTCCAAACAAACTCATTGATACTTGATAACTGAGAATGACTAGAACTCATGGAGTAGAGAAGCAACACCATCAGACCTACACTTTAGAAAAATCAGCAGCTGGGAGTAGGGAGAGACTTGCGGCAAGATGACCAGTTAGAAGGCTATTGTAAGAGTCCAGGAGAGATGTGGCGAGGGTCTGATCTAGGTTTATAGCTGTGTGAGTAGAGAGAAGAAAACATATGTGAGAGATTGTGAAAGTGACAAGTTTTGGCAACTGGTTTGATATGTAGGGTGAATGAGAGTAAGGAGTTGAGGGTGAGCCCACAGTTGCAATCCAAGCATTCTGACTATTTTGGTGATTTCCATATGACTAACAGCTAAGCTTGAGTTTACCAAGAGTATATATAACATCATGTCTGTGTGTGATGATAATTTTCTTATGACTAGAACTAAGAAGATTGGTTGGAATAGGGACAAGATGGGAACAGGAAAGATGACGGTATAGTGATAGCACAAGACAAATTGAGACGGATTATTGCTACACATTTTGTTTTGGTCATTTTCAATTCTAAGTCCTAAGATTGTTAGGTATGACATTTTAATAATTATTCACGTTGGGGGTGGGGGGGAGCCAAGATGGCGGCGTAGAAGCAGCAAAGCACCACAGCTCCCACACAAACATGCTAAAAAACTCATAAAATGGGACGCTAAACAGATTTTCAAGCTCCAAAACTCTCCACAAGACAGAAAGCACATCTGTTGCTACAGGCAGCGCAGTAAGTGGGGCTCTTCGCAGCAGTCTGGGACCGGCTGCCGAAACCCCGGCAGGGTCAAGCCCTGGGGTATCGGGCTGGGAACCCTGGCTATAGGAGAGCAGATCGGCTGCACTGCAGGCACAATTACCACATCTATCTGGCCAGAAGACAAAAAGGCTAAGAGAAAGGTCAGTGGATTTTGCTAACTGGGGAGGAGAAGAGCGGTCCAGCCAAACTGCTCCCAGGGCAAGGAGGCAGTGGGAGGCAGCTGTAGCAGCAGGAACGTCTGAGAGCCGCAGCGGCCCCCACTGGGCTGCTTCAGAGCCCTCGGCCTGCAGATAGCAGGGGGGCCGATGCAATTCATCGAGGCCAAGGGCTCTTGCGTTGAGCGGCCTGGATCTGGATCGTGGTCTTGAGTGGTGGTCCTGGGGTGCGCTTTCAGTGAGCCAAAGCTGGGGGGGGGGAG